>JACCEG010000044.1:321305-340083 GCA_014065205.1 Tuber brumale | reverse complement strand
AATCGAATTCACCACCAACCACCATGTCCTCCTCCTCACCAAGGATAACACACCTGCCACCTCTGTCCTCAAAGCGCATCGTTCTGCCATTGAGGAAGCAATCAGAGCCACCATCCCAGCAGCCATTGGCCTCAGAAAAGATGAAATCTGGCACAAGGTCATCCTCCACGGCGTCCCCACTTCCTCCACCTTCTCCACCATTCAGTCTGAAATTGAAGAGTTCAACCCATGCACCCACCTCCCACGCCCTCCTAGATGGCTCACCACCCCCGCCCAACATCAGGACCAAGAAGCATCGGCTATGGTCCTCACTATTGCCGGAAAAGACTCCACAGACAAAGCCCTCAGCAGAGGCCTCTCACTACTTGGGAAGAAGTTCAAAGTGCAACGCTACTTGTCCTTTGGGCCTGACACTCAATGTACCAAATGCCTGGCCTTTGGCCACCACCCCTCTCAGTGTACCGGTACCTAGCATTGCAGCATCTGCGCCATGGAACATCCAGCACACCTCCACACCTGCGGCAGATCAGATTGCCCTACCAAGGGCAAAGCATGTTTGCACACTACCATCAAATGCGTCAACTGTGGCGACTCCTACAAGGCTAATTGTAAGGAACGTCCCACATACCTTAAGGCACACCAAACGGCAACTGAGAGAAGGAACAGGGCGGTTTGCGATATAACTTTTGTTTCCTATATTTGTTAGGTATCTGGCGGCTTGGAGGATTTCCTTTTGTTATTATGGCTCATGAGCTGGCCCACGCGAACGTTGCTACCTTTTTATATGAGACAGGATATCTGACTGGCACCCTTGCGTGGTGTAATTTTTGTATGTTAGTTAGCTTCATAGCCGCTGCGGCTACATAAGCGTAATGAGATATAATAATAATAATAATAATAAGGCACCAATCATCCTCCGTCTCCCCTACACCTCCGGTGATTGAAATTTATTTCCTATTTGGGATAGACTCAACACCACACCACACTATCACCACTTTTCGGTCTGCACCCTCCCCTCTGGAGGGGCCTAGGCTATCACTATCCATCCTCCTGGACTTCGAGTCCATCTCTACTGCCCTCTCCCTATGAGGTTTACCCTCTGGGGATACCCTATCCACTTCTTCCAGCATCTCACGATGCTGGGTACCTCCCTTACCCCGCTTTTGCTAGGCCTCGCTTAGCATCAGCATGGTCGGGTTTCCCTCTTTTCATCGCAACAGACGGCTGGGATTACGGTTTGCATTACGCGATTACGATGGATTCCTGTATCCCTCCTCCTAAAGAAACTAGCGGGGTTGTGTCAGGTTTCCTCAACAGGCCACGGTCGATTTCGCCATTCTCCTTCCTCACTCATCACTTCAGCAGGTGGTATCCCATCCACTAAGTGACACTATCTCTCGTAGGACAAGGGACTACATGAGAGACGTGGTAAAACTGCTGGCTTTGTTTGGGGCATGCTGGAGGCCGCCTAGCTAGACAGCAACACGATTCCGATAGTTGGTTTGTCACTTGGGTCTACCCCTCCTCTATACTTCCTCGGTGCGATCGGCTGGCACCCTACTGCTACCACAGGCTGGCACCCTACTGCTACCCCCCCACCTTAGCTGGTACCTTACTGCCATCTACACTTCCTGCTGGTCTCGGACCAGTACCACCCCCCCTAGCTGGTACCTTACTATTACCTCTTCCTGGTCAGCACTCCGTCTGCTGGCCTCCCCACCCGGTCTGGATTTCCGGCGGACCTCTGTGGTTCTTGGGCCCTGCCACATGCCTTCCTCGGGCTTCGGTTGGGTTTCTCTTACTTTTGTTTCCCTTGCCCCTGTTGCCAAGTCTATCAGACGTAGGGTAAATTCGCACGCTTACTGCTCGGGACCGGTTCTTTGATAGCGACCTCAGTATATCTGACTAGCTCAGGCCATTATGGTGTTCCTTCGGGTTCGGTTTATTGGTTTTCATTGGTTAGTGGTTTCTTTCTGTTGTTTTGGTTGCTTCACTGTTGGGGTTTGGGATTTCTCTTATGTCGCGCGTCTGTGGAGGTTTTTGGTTCGCGTATACTGTAGCGCTTGTGGTTACATCGAGTTTTTTACACGGACTGGCCTTGTAGTTAGACGGTTTTTCTTCAGCCTTTCTGAGCCGGGGCAGGGGTGGAGGTTTAGGTCTACATAGCTTGCGCTGACGTGACCTTGTTCCTTAATACTAAATAAAAAAGAATAAAAAAAAAAGAAAAAAAAAAGAAGAAAAAAAAAAGAGAAAAAGAAATTTGAATAATAAGGCACCTATACCCAAACGAGTTGGCCCCCCACCCATGTGGGCTTATGCGTTTTCTTCAGAAGACCCCATTACAGGTGTATAAAGGTGGAGGACTCTTTCTACACCTCACCCAGAGGGCCACCTCCCCCATCCTCTCTTAAGCAACCTTTCTCTGTTCAGCATAACTGTCTGAGAAGCTGGGATGTGTTTCTTTCATTGATTAACAGCTTTCATAGTTTGAAAGTTCTTGCACAGATTATACTGCTGCAGGACCCCCCCGTGTACAGCAAGAGGCTTCCTACGTTCGCGTTTTTTAAATTGTTTGCCCCTCGATTTAAACCTGGCACCCCCCCCTAGGTGGGGACCTACGTTGACTTAGATTTTTTAAATGTGTTTTCTGTACTTCCTTGTTTTTTTGATAGGCCGGATTTTTTGGCACTTGACATCTACTCCCCCTTAGGGCTTTTTGACTCCAACCAATCAGAATTTAAAGCATACAATCTGTACTCCATGGTCGGCACCTCCTCTGGGAACAGGACTGTGAGCCCGGTGGTATCCTTCCCTTTGAATTCCTTTCCTACACTTGTGGCAGGAGACTTTCAGATCCACCACCCGCAAGCAGATCCTCTGAGGACTATCTCCTCAAATGAATTTTCAACCTCCAACCCCTACTTTGAGCAAGCGCAAGATAATGGCTTCGCGCTCTACAACACCCCCGGAGCCTACACTAGGTTCTTGTTGGACCCCAACACGAGGTCCGGAGTTATCGACCTGGCCTTCACTAACACCGACCTCACCCGTCTTCTACACTGCTGGTCGACTTGCCAGCTAGCAACAGGTTCCGACCACCTGCCATTGTCCATCATATTTAGAGCACCACTTCTGAGCACGCCACCCCCTGCCCCGTACTGGGCCAAGACAGACTGGGCAGTAGCTTCCGAGAGGCTGAAGGACTTGACATTTCCACCCCCACGCCTCTATCCAACCAACCTCGATCTAGACAACTGGCTGTAAAGACACATGAGAACATTAACAGCGCTAATCAAAGCACATGCCTCAACCAAGAGGGTCTCCATTCACTCCAAGACTTGGTAGGACATGACAATTACCCATCTAAGGCAAGCTCACCACAGCGCCTCGAGGGCACACAGGGGAGACCCTACAGCACACTCATTGGAAAAACGAAAGTCCCACCGTAATAAATACTGCAAGGCGATCAAGAAAGCCAAAGCCAACTACTGGAAAGGGTTCCTGGTCGGGGTTACACCGCAGTCAGTCTGGAAAGACAAAAAGGCTGCTATGGGAAGGGACGAAGATAGATTCCCTGACCTACCAGGTGCAGACTCCCCAACCAAAGTTAATGTAGCTCTTCTAGATCATTTCTTTCCACCGAAACCACCTGCACAGGCGGTGGCCTATCCCCGCCGCGACCCCGAACACCCCCCACTTGTGCCTGTGGAGATATCAGCGGCTCTCGCTAGATCCTGGAATACCTGCGCCCCGGGACCAGACCAAGTCCCGTACGGGGTCTGGAAGATAGTCCGCGCCATTAACCCAACTATACTGACATCTTTCCTTGCCCCTCTTCTGGCCCACGGGCATCATCCTAAGGGCCTTAAAATGGCAAATGGAGTGGTTCTGTCCAAACCAGGAAAATCTGACAACTCTGCCCGCGCTTCGCTCGGAATTATCGTGTTACTGGAAACCTTTTCAAAAATACTAGAAAGTGTAGTAGCAACCCGTCTCCCCCTCACAGCCCGCGAAGTAGGGCTTCCAAACCCAAACTAATGTGGGTTGCTCACCGGCCTTTCAACCTTCGAGGCTGCGGCGGCCCTGACCCAACAGGTTAAGGCACAACAAAACCTCACCTCCAAGGCCTCCAGTTTGTTTTTAGATATCAAAGGAGGGTTCGATAATGTTTCTGCAAGTCTTTCAACCGCTAGACTCTGGGTCAACGGCACTCCCAAGTACCTGGTCACCTGGGTTCAATCTTTTCTCACAGATCGGTCATGTCGCCTATTGTTCCAGTGAGCCCCAGGGGGCTTCTCCTTAGTTCAAGTTGGGACACCTCAAGGCTCTCCTGTTTCGCCTTTGTTATTGGTGATTTATGTTTCTGAATTGCATGTTTCCATACCCCAAGGGGTGATTTTTTCCTATGTTGATGAATTTTTCAATTACGGTTTCTACTGCTTCTTACAGGGGGAATATTAGGTATCTTCAGTTTGTTTTGTCCTTGCTTCAGAGCAGGGCAGCGAAGATTAGAGTTTCCTTTTCAATCCCCAAGAGAGAACTGATTCACTGCAGGACTCCCAAGGACAGGTCCCAAGTGTCCAACCAACCCATTGCCCTCAATGGCTCGGTCTTTGTGCCCTCCTCCTCACTAAGATGGCTAGGATACTGGTTCACCCCTACCCTGGAAACCACCACCCACTTTACCAAACAACTCACATTTGCCTCAGGGGCCTGCTCCACTATCAGAAGGCTGGCGCCTCCGGGGATCGGAATACCCCCTTACATGTGCCGCAGGCTCGCTATGGGCCTCATCCTTCCTATCCTCACGTATGCAGCGGACCTCCTCACACCAACACTAGCTACGATGGACAAGATGTCCGTGCTGTGGAACAAGGTGATGAGGTGGGTCACCAACTGCTTCAGTTCAACTCCCAACAACCAATGTCGCCATTGAGGCATGCCCCCGCCCCTGGATCTACTGCTCCCGTCCCGCAGAAGGATGTCAGCACTTCGCTTAGCCTGCTCCTCTCCTGCTGACAACCCGGCATCAGCCAGGCTCCCCCCAGATTTCCCCTCCTACATCTCCCACCCAAATAGGTCTGCACACAGGGAACTACTCAAGGAGAGAAGGCAAAACTACATCCCTCTCAGCTGGCGTCAGTACAAAGCCGTGCAACGCATGAGAAGACAGCTACCGATAGACTCAATGGCCCACCTTCAGCTGCCAGTCATGAGATAAGACACACCCTTCCCACCCGCTTACCCTGCCCTGGAGCCCGGCTTAGCCCTGCTTCCTCCCACCATCGCGAACTACAAGTCCCTTAAAATCCTCCAGAAAGGAAAACTCCTCGCCTACTGGGTACACCAGGTCCTGGCCCGGCGATACTACCCATATTAAGCCTCCCTAAAATCCCACGCCTTCATGGGACTGGACGGCTTTACAGGGGGACGAATACATCAAGGAAGGGCTGGGAAGCGCTACCTGGCTGCGCACCACTCCTGGGAAGACCCCCTGTCCTCCCCCATCTGCACCTTCTGTGAAGAGGACGACAAGATGTTCACCTACGCAATCCTTCAATGCTCAACTAAGGCTGATCAAAGGGCACTCTAGTTCCACGGAGTCTCCGACATTGACCAAGGCTCACCTGTTTGGTCCTCACTCCCTGCGGTCTACGGCCTTACCAATTACATCCGCACCACAGGCACCAGATTTCCCCCACAAATGCCGCTGATTAGGCCTTTCTTACCCCTCCAGGTGGAACTGCCCCCTTCCTCTGCTGCTCTGCTCTGAGCTCTATACGCTGCTGATGAATTTTCCTGGTTACTTTGGTATAAATATTTGTTGATTTCTTTACTGATTTGAATGGTCACCATTTGCGGTGCTAGCGACGGATTTGTGGTTTTGGAAATTTATGCCGATGGTTTCTTTTGTTTGTTTGTTTGGAATTAAGGTTTTCTTCTTGCCATAGCTTGTACTGCATGCATGTTCTTGTACCTAACTAGCAATATATGATATAAAAAAAAAAAAAAAGAGAAAAATAACACAACAGACCCATCCTCTGTCTGCGCTACACTTCCAGTGATTGAACTTTATTTCCTATTTAGGATAGCCTCAATACCACACCTAACTATAATCACTTGTCAGTCTGCACCCACCCCTTGGTGGGGTGTAGGATATCTCTATGCATCCTTTTGGACCTCGAGTCGGTCTTTCCATCCCTTTCCCTAGGGGTCCACTCCCCTGGGAAACTCGATGTTCACCTCTGGTGTCTCACGATGCCTGGACACTTCCTTGCCCCGCTTTTGCTGGAGCCTCGCTTAGGATCAGCACAGCCGGCTTCAACCCTTTCTTCCTCTTGGCAGGTGGCTGGGATCACGGTTTGCGGTACGCGATTACGATGGATTCCTGTTTTCCTCCTCCTAAAGAAACTGTAGGAGTTGTGGCACGTTTCTTCAACTGGCCACGGTCGATTGCGCCACCCTCCTTCCCCACTCATCGCTTCAGCTGGTGGTATCCCATCCACTACAGTGACACTATCTCTCTGAGAACAAGGGACTACATGAGTGACGTGGTAAAACAACTGGCTTTATTTGGGGCCTGCTGGAGGCCACCTAGTAAGACACGAACGCGATACTGACAGTCTTTTCATCACTTAGGGACAAATGCCTTCCATCTACACTGCCTACAGTTGCGATCGGCTGGCACCCTACTGCTACACTACCCCTTGGCTGGCACCCTACTGCTACCAGACAGCTTGCATCTTACTGTCATCTTCACTCTTCACACGCTCTGCACCCACCCCTCCACCCAAGCTGGCATCTTACTGCTAGCCTGGCTGGCACCATACTGCTACCCTCATGCTACTTGAGTTTCTCGGGCACCAACCCACCCCCAGCTGGCACCTTACTGCTACCTCTCGTCAGGGCTTGTGGGTGGCAATGCCCCTTCTGTCCAACAGCTCTTCCACGAGGTGACAAGTCCGAGACCTACCTCCATACTTCCTTTTGAGCCCAGACCAGGTGAGGCGTTACCGCCCCAGTTTATACTTTTTGTCTAGTCATCCCTATAGGAGGTGCATTCGGGGATATTAATTGGTTTCTTTTGTGCCTTGGGGCTGAGATTTCGTGGGGGGTTTTTCCTGATATTTCCTGCTTGTTTCTGGTTAGGCTTCTCTTGATCTCCGAGTTCACTTGCGAGGGAGGGATAGGTCTGGCTGGGGGCGAGATGTGCGGTTGGCTCCATACCAGAGGGGCTTGGGACGGAGGACTTTGACCTGGGGGGGGGAGGGATTTTTGAAATTATGGGTTTTCTTTTTACCCTAGCTTACACTGCATGCACGTTCTGGTATCCTAATCAAGTAATATATGATATAAAAAAAAAAGAGAAAGAAAAACAAAAAGAAAAGGTAACACAACAGACCCCAGGTTAGGGCAAGACAAAACCCCTCCTCTAAGTCCTCCTCCCTATTCTTGGATATAAAGGGAGGGTCCGATAATGTTTCTTCCACTCTCTTAACCTCAAACCTAAGGGCTAAAGGTACCCTCAGGTACCTGGTCGCCTGGGCCTGATCATTTCTTACAGACCGATCATGTTGTTTGTTGTTTCATGGCGCCCCCAGAGTCTCCTCCTCTGTTCAGGTTGGAACACCCCAGGGGTCCCCGGTTTCTCCTTTGTTATTTGTGATTTATGTTTCTGAATTGCATGTTTTTATACCTTGCGGGGTGAGTTTTTCCTATGTTGATGATTTTTCAATTACGGTTTCTACTACTTCTTACAGGGGGAATATTAGATATCTTCAATATGTTTTTTCTTTGCTTCAGAACAGGGTAGCGAAGATTGGAGTTTCCTTTTCGATCCCCCAGACAGAACTGATCAACTGGAGGACGCCTAAAGATAGGTCCAAGGTTTCTGCCCAACCTATAGCTCTCAACGGCGCAGTTTTTGTGTCCTCCTCTTCAATAAGATGCCGCTGAAACTGGTTCACCCCCACCTTAGAAAACACCATCCACTTTACCAAACTACTCACACTGGCCTCAGGGGCCTTCTCTGCTATCAGGAGGTTGGCACCTTCAGGGACACGGTTGCCCCCTTACATGGGCCAGAGGCTCGCTATGGGCCTTATCCTTCCTATCCTCACATACGGAGCGGACCTCCTCACACCAACACTAGCGACAACAGACAAGATGTCAGTCCTGTTGAACAAAGTTATGAGATGGGTTACAAACTTCTTCAGCTCGACCCCCACAACTATTCTGGCCATTGAGGCCTGCCTCCCCCCCCTGGATCTACTGATCCCCCACCGCAGAAGAATGTCTGCACTCCGCTTGGCCTGCTCTTCCCCTGCCCACAACCCGGCGTCAGCCTGGCTCCCCCCAGACTTTCCACCCTCTGTCTCCTATCCGGACAAATCTGCGAACAGGAAACTGCGCGCAGGGAGAAAACCAAATTACATCCCTCTGGGGTGGCGGCAGTATCAATCTCAGCGACCCATGAGAAGACACTTACCGATTGACTCATCAGCGCATCTCCTGCTACCTATCATAAGGTGAACTATATCCTTCCCATCGGCCATCCCGGCCCTGGAACCCAGACTTCCCCTACTACCTCCCACCTCCTCCAGCTAGAACTCCCTCAAGCCTCCCTGGGAGAAAGGCTCCTCGCAGACTGGGTACACCAAGCACCACCTGCCCGCTACTACCAATACAAAGCCGCGCTGAAGCCCTATGCCTTCATGAGCCTGGACTGCTTCATGGAAGGACGAATACACCACGGAAGGGCCGGGAAGAGCTACCTGGTTGCGCACCACTCCTGGGAAGACACCCAGTCCTCCCCCATATGCCCCTTCTGAGAGGAGGACATTGAAACATTCACCCATGCCATCATTCGATACTCAGCTAAGACCGACAAGAGGGAACTCTACGTTCATGGAGTTTCCGACATCGGCCAAGGTGCACCAGTTTGGTCCTCACTTTCTACAATCATTGGCCTTGCCAACTATATCCGGACCACAGGTACTGAATTTCCCCCACCCATGCCGCTGATCAGGCTACTCTCACCCTCCCAGGAGGAACTACCTCTCCGCGCTGTTCTGCTCTGAGTTCTATATTTTCCGGGTGAACTTTTTTTGACAATTGTATGATGAAAGTTTTTTGCTTTCTTTACTGGTTTAAGTTGTTACCGTTAGAGGTGATTGTGAGAGATTGGTCAATTTGCAGATTTTTGCTGATGGTTTCTTTTGTTTGTTTGTTTAGAATTAAGGTTTTCTTTTTGCCATAGCTCACGCTGCATGCATGTTCTTGTACCTAACAAGCAATATATGATATAAAAAGAAAAAAAAGAAGAAATAACACAACAGACCCATCACCTACCTAAGGCAGGCTCAGCACCATGCCTCGAGGGTACATAGGAAAAGCCCAACTGAACACTCCTTGGAAGAGCTAAGATCCCATCGAAACCGCTACTTCAAGACGACAAAGAAAGTTAAAGCCAAATACCGGAAAGAGTTCCTGGCAGTGGTAACACCACAGTCAGTCTGGAAAGCCAAGAAGGCAGCCGTAGGAAGAGAAGAAGAGAGATTCCATGACTTGCCAGGCGCAGACTCCCCAACCAAGATTAATGCAGCTGTAATAGATCACTTTTTTCCCTCCAAAACAGCAGGCACAATCGGTCGCCTACCCCTGGTTCGATCCTGGGCACCCACCTCTTACTCCTGCGGAGATCTCCTCCGCTCTCGCTAGATCATCTAACACCTCTGCTCCAGGACCAGACCAAATCCCATATAAAGTCTGGAAGACGGTTCACGCAATCAACCCGACTATACTCACGTCCATCATTGCCCCCTTTCTTGCCTACGGACATCACCCTAAGAGCCGCAAGATGGCCAATAGGGTGGTCCTGCCCAAACCAGGAAAACCAGACTTCTCTACCCCAGCCTCATTCCCAATCATCGTTCTACTCGAGACCTGTTCCAAAGTATTGGAAAGGATAGTAGCCAGCCGCCTTTCGCTCATAGACTGCAAAGTAGGGCTTTTAAACACAAATCAATGAGGCTCAAGCGCTAGCCTGTTGACCTTTGATGCAACAGCTGCCCTGACTCATGAGGTTAGGGCAAGACAAAAGCCCTCCTCCAAGGCCTTCTCCCTATTCTTGGATATAAAGGGTGGGTTTGATAATGTTTCTTCCACTCTCTTAACCGCTAAACTCAGGCCCAAAGGTACTCCCAGGTACCAGGTCGCCTGGGTCTGATTATTTCTTACAGACCGATCATGTTGTTTGTTGTTTCAAGGTGCCCCCAGGGTCTTCTCTTCCGTTGAGATTGGAACACCCCCAGGGTCCCCGGTTTCTCCTTTGTTATTGGTGATTTATGTTTCTAGTTTACATGTTTCCATACCCCGAGGGGTGCTTTTTTCCTATGTTGATGATTTTTCAATTACGGTTTCTACTACTTCTTACAGGGGGAATATTAGGTATCTTCAATATGTTTTTTCTTTACTTCAGAATAGGAAAGCGAAGATTGGAGTTTCCTTTTCGATCTCCAAGACAGAACTGATCCACTGGAGGATGCCTAAAGACAGGTCCAAGGTTTCTGCGCAACCAAAAGCTCTCAACGGCTCAGTTTTTGTGCCCTACTCTTCACTAAGATACCTCGGATACTGGTTCACCTCCACCTTAGAAACCACCATCCTCTTTAACAAACGACTCACACTGGCCTCCAGGGCCTTCTCTGCTATCAGGAGGTTGGCACCTCCAGGGATAGGGTTGCCCCCTTACATGTGCCAGAGGCTCGCTATGAGCCTCCTCCTGTCTATACCCACATCCGGAGCGGACCTCCTCACACCAACACTAGCGACAATGGACAAGATGTCAGTCCTGTGGAACAAAGTTATGAGATCGGTTACAAACTGCTTCAGCTCAACCCCCACAACCATTCTGGCCGTTGTGGCCTGCCTCCCCCTCCTGGATCTACTGATCCCCCACCGCAGAAGGATGTCGGTGCTCCACTTGGCCTTCTCTTCCGTGCCTACAACCAGGCGTAAGCCAGACTCCCCCCAGACTTCCCATCCTGCGTCTCTCATGCGGACAGATCTGCGAACTGGAAACTGCGCGAAGGGAGAAAACAAAATTACATCACTCTGGGCTGGGGTAAGTATAAAGCTGTGGAACCCATGAGAAGACACTTACCGATTGACTCGTGGGCGCATCTCTTGCTGCCTGTCACAAGGCAAAACATATCCTGCCCACCTGCCTACCTGGCCCGGGAACCGCCACAGTCCCTACTACCTTCACCCTCCTCAAGCTACAAGTCCCTCAAGGCCTCCCAGAGAGAAAAACTTCATGCGGACTGGGTAGACCAAGCACCCCCTCCCTGCTACTACCAATACAAAGCCACGCTAAAGCCCCATGCCTTCAAGGGCCTGGACTGCTTTACAGCGGGACTAATACATCTAGGAAGGGCCAGAAAGAGTTACCTGCCTGCGCACCACTCCTGGGAAGACATCCAGTCCTTCCCCACATGCCCCCTCTGTGAGGAGGATGTTGAGACGTTCACCCATGCAATCCTTCAATGCTTGGCTAAGACCGATAAGTGGGAACTCTACCTCTATGGAGTTTCTGACATCGCCCAAGGCTCCCCTGTTTGGTCCTCGCTTTCTGCAATCATTGGCCATGCCAACTACATACGTACCACAGGTACTGCATTTCCCACACCCATGCCACCGATCAGGCTGCTATCACCACCTCAGGAGGAACTACCTCCCTCCGCTGCTCTTCTCTTAGTTCTATGTTTCCCTGATGAATTCTTTTTTGACAATTGTGCGATGAGAGTTTATTGATTTGTTTGCTGCTTGGAGTGGTCACCGTTGGGGGTGCTTGTGACGGATTCGTCAATTTGGAGATTTGTCCCAATGGTTTTTTTGTTTGTTTGTTTGGAATTAAGGTTCTCTTTTTGCTATTGCTCACGCTGCATGCATGTTCTTGTACCTAACAAGCAATATATGATATAAAAAAAGAAAAAAAAAAGAAAAAAAAAGTAACACAACAGACCCTTTGGCCATTGAGGCATTCCTCCCGCCCCTGGATTCACTGATCCCTCACTGCAGACGGATGTCAGCGCTTCAGTTAGGCTGCTCCTCCCCTGCATTCAACCCGGTATCAGCCAGGCTCCCCTCAGACTTCCCCTCCTACATCTCCCACCCAGATAGGTCTGCATACAGGAAGCTTTTCAAAGGGAGAAAGCAAAACTACATTCCTCTAGGCTGGCGTCAGTACAAGGCCGCGAAACCCATGAGAAGACACCTACCGATTGACTCGATGGCCCACCTCCTGCTACCGGTCATGAGACAAGACGCGCCCTTCCCACCCGCCTACCCAGCCCTGGAGCCTGGACTGTCCCAGCTACCTCCTACCCTCCCAGACTACTGGTCCCTCAAAGTCCTGCTGAGAGGAAAACTACTCGAGGACTGGATATACCAAGCCCCACCACCCTGATACTACCCATACAGAGCCACACGAAAGCCCCACACTTTCATGGGACTTGACCGCTTTACAGCAGGACGGATACACCATAGAAGGGGCGGGAATAGCTACCTGGCCTCCTACCACTCCTAGGATGACCCCCAGTCCTCCTCCACATGCACCTTCCATGAGGAGGATGATGAGACGTTCACCTACACAATCCTTCAAAGCTCAGCTAAGGACGATGAGAGGGGACTCTACCTCCATGGAGTTTCCAACATCGGCCAAAGCTCACCGGTTTGGTCCTCACTTCCCGCCATCTATGGCCTCACCAACCCCATCCTCACCATGGGCACCGTATTTCCCCTTCCAATGCCGCCGATCCAGCCACTCTTACCCCCCCTAGAGGAAACACCTTCCTCCGCTGTTCTGCTTTGAGTTTTACACATTGCTGATGAGTTTCCTTAATCATTGTTTGAGGAAGTTTGTTGATTTGTTTACTGGTTTAAATGGTCACTGTTTGTAGTGCTTGCGACGGGTTTGCTGTTTTTGGAGATTTGAGCCAATAGTTTCTTTTGTTTGTTTGTTGAGAATTAACGTTTTCTGTTTGCCATAGCTTACACTGCATGCACGTTCTTGTACCTAACAAGCAATATATGATATAAAAAAAGAAAAAAAGTAAAAAAAGAAATAACACAACAGACCCCATCCTCCGTCTCCGCTACACATCTGGTGATTGAAATTTATTTCATATTTCGGATAGACTCAACACCACACCAAATATCACCACTTTTCAGTCTGCACCTTCCTTTTGGAGGGAGTGTAGGCTATCTCTACCCATCCTTTTGGACTTCGAGTCCATCTTTTCATCCCTTTCCCTGGGGGTCTATCCCCCTGGGATGGTCTATCCTCCTCTCTGGCATCTGACGATGTCCAGAAACCTCTTTACCCTGCTTTTGCTGTAGCTTCACGTAGTATCAGCACGGTTGGCTACAAGACTTTCTTCATTGTGGCAGATGCCTGGAATAATGGTTTGCTGTATGCGATTACAATGGATTCCTGTATCCCTCCTCCCAAAGAAACTGTGGCAGTTGTGTCAGGTCTCCTCAACAGGCTTCAGTCGCTTTCGGCACCCTCCTTCCTTACTCACCGCTTCAGCTAGTGGTATCCCATCTGCTATAGTGACACTATCTCTCTGAGAACAAGGGACTACATGAGAGACGTGTTAAAACAGCAGGCTTTGTATGGGGCTCGCTGAAGGCTGCCTAGTAAGACCCAAATACAATACCGACAGCCTCTTTTACCTTTAGGGGCGGTTGCCTTCCATCTTCACTCCTCACGGCTGCGATCGGCTGGCATCCTACTGCTACACTATCCCTTGGCTGGCACCCTGCTGCTACCTGATAGCTTGCATCTTACTGCTCTCTTTACTCCTTGCGTGCTTTGTGCCCGCCCCTCCACCCAAGCTGGCACCTTACTGCTGGCCTGGCTGGCATCCTACTGCTGCCCCCCATCCTGCTGGAGTTTCTTCCAGCACCTACCAACCCCCAGCTAGCACCTTACTGCTACTACTCTTCAGGGTTTGCCAGCGGCAATGCCCCTCCTGCCCAACACTTCCTCCTCCAGATGACCAGGCCGACACCTGCCTCCATACCTTTTTTGTAAGCCCACGTCGGGCGAGGCCATACCGCCTCCACTTTACTCTTTGGCTAGTCGTCCCTATAGGAGGTGCATTTTGGGATATTAATTTGTTTCTTTTGTGCCTTCGGGCCAAGATTTCCCACGGGGCTTTTCCTGATGTTTTCTGCTTGTTGCTAGTTAGTCTGCTCTTACTCTGCGGGTTTACTTGCGAGGTAGGGATGGGTCTGGCTAGAGGCGAGATGTGCGGTTGGCTCCATACCAGAGGGGCTTGGAACAGACGGCTTTTACCTGGTGGGAGGAGGGATGTTTGAAATTAAGGGTTTTCTTTTTGCCATAGCTTATGCTGCATGCACGTTCTTGTACCCTAATCAAGTAATATATGAATTAAAAAAAAAAAGAAGAAAAAAAAAGAAATTAACACAACAGACCCCACGCTCGGCGTCCTCCATTCACCTCTCGCTTGAAAAATTACCGCATTCGGTCATCCCTAAACTTCTGGTTTTTGGGTGGCAACCAACTCAATACACCAATTTGGGCCTCTCACTTAGGCTTCACTCTATAAGCGACCCTACCCCTGACTTGATTTACAGCCTCTGCTTTGACTCATAATACTGGAAGGGCCTCACGCCCAGAATCCCGCACTTCAGACCGCTCCCATCCCTATGCAGGACGAACTGCGCCGGTCGCAACCGCTCCTGCCCTGCTACCAGCTGCCCAAATTCACTCCTCCCCCCCGTAGAACCAGACACGGTCCTCCTCTGTAGGCCCCCTGACCCAAACCTTCCCCTCCTCAAAGAGATGTACAACCACACCACCTCCAACCTTGCCACAAACATAGATGTCTTCCCACGGCTCTGGGACGCTGATCTCAGAGGCTTGACAGCAGGTGAAGCCTCTTTACTCCCTGCAATTATGACTGTGCTAGAGAGTATAGCCGCCCTCCACGCCAGCATCGGCTCCATTGTGAGCAAAATTACAGTTCCTTCGCAACAAACCCAGCCAAATACAGGCCCCTCCCTTGCCTCCATCCAAGCCACTATGGCTGACCTCTCATCCCGAGTTGCAGCCTCCCTCTCAGCCAAGCCTGTCCCGACCCCTCATCAATCCCAGACAGGAAAACACCAACAGAACCCGACAGCGAGAAACCAGTAAGCCTCCATGACTCAAACAACCACCCCTATGGACGACTTCGACTCCGATATCCCCTGCTACGACACCACTACCGATAAGTGGTATGCTGACTCCAATGCCTATGCAGTCAAGAATCGGTGATCCTGGAAGGCCTAGGCCTTCAGGGAAGGAAAGTACAGCGCCTACTCTTTCACTCCTGGCTACTTAGAGCCGTCACTCAACAAGGCTCTAAGCAAAGGCAAATCCAAACGATCGACCTATGCCCAGGCTGCCACCCCACAAGCACAAACTGGGGGAAGAAAGTCTAAAAAGGCAAAGCGTGAAGCGAAGGCCTCCGCCTCTGCAGCCCAAGTTGCAGCGTCAAGGGATTTGGGCCCCTCAGTTAAAGGACCGCCCCCCCTCCCAGCAGCAGACAGCAGGTTCTTCTCACCCTGAGAGACTCCCCTTCCCCATCAGCATGTACTTAGGATAGCTGCAACAGCCCAAGACATAGCCGCCCAACTCCTCAAAGAGGTGAACTGCCCTCACCCACTATGCTTCAGCGCCTCTGTCAATGCCCGAAGTGCTCTCACTCTTACAACCCGATCTCTGAAGACTCCTGCTACTGCCTACTCCCCGTACTATGACGCACTGGCAGCAAGCTTCAACAAAGCGTTACCAGTCGGGGACAATCCTTTCAGGCCATTCAGACCTGCTCCTAATGAAGTTCAACTAGCCATCCATGGCCTACCGATTCCGTTCCTTCCTCAGGACCAAGAAGAGCTTGGCTCTGAGCTGGGAAACTCGATTCAGAATGCAAAAGGGGTAACGATCTTCTCTGCAAGATACCTCCAACCGAACCCTAAAATAAGGGCAACCAAAAACTCTACCTCCATTGTCGTATCGGTCCCCCCTGCTGATGTTGTAAAGATAGGAAGAACTATCTGCCTCTATTTCAAGCCACACAAGGTAGACATATGCCACTCTAACAGTCGCTATATGCAATGCTGGAAATGCTGGAGGTTTGGAAACCCCTCTCCTATGTGCAAGGAAACCACCTCAGTTTGTCCGCTCTTCTCTGGGTCCCACCCCCGATCGGCCCACCGATGCACCAATGTGACGTGCCCCAAAGACGGCCACCTGGTGGCCGGAGCCACCTGCTGCCTCACCTCACCACTAAAATGCCCCAACTGCTGCGCGGATCACTCCAGAACCAACAACAACTGCCCCTCCTGACCCAAGTCCCAGGCCACAGATGACTTACTCCCTAATCAGGAGGAAGGAGGAATGGACACCGACGAAGACCACTCAAGACCTGCCACACCCAAAGCAAAAGGCAAACAGATTGACACCAGTGTGGAGGGAACCCCGCGCCAGTCAACCTCCCGCCCTCTCCCAATGAGCCTGTTTAAGGTACTGATACCCAAGTGAGTTGGCCCCTCCCCTACGTGGGCTGATGGGTTTTCATCGGAAGACCCAATTACAGGGGCATAAAGGTAGAAGACTCTTCCTGCACCTCGCCCATAGGGCCACCCCCCCCATCCTCTCTTAAGCAACTTTTCTTTGTCTAACACAACTGTTTGGGAAGCTGGGATGTGTTTCTTTCATTGTTTAATCGCTTTCACAGTTTGGAAGCCCCTCCACAGATTATACTACTTCAAGACCCCACCATTTATTGCAATAGACTTTCTACCTTTGCATATTTTAAATCGTTTGCTCCTCTATTCAAACCAGGTACCCCCTCCAACGTGGCGACCTTTGCTTCTTTGGATTTTTTAAATCTGTTTTCAGTACTTCCTTGCTTTTTTGACAGGCCAGATTTCATGGCACTTGATATCTACTCCCTCTTAGGATTTTTTGTTTCCAACCACTCACGATTCAGGGCCTACACCCTTTACTCAACGGTCGGCACTTCCTCTGGTAATAGAACTGTCAGTCCGGCTATAGCTTTTCCTTCACACTCCTTTCCTGAACTCATGGCGGTGGACTTCAACATTCACTACCCGCAAGCGGATCATCTAAGGACCATCTCCTCCCATTCATTCTCTGTGACTAACCCCTACTTTGACAGCGTGCAAGACAACAGCTTCGAACTCTGCAACACCCCTAGAGCCTATACCAGGTTCCTATTCGACAATAACACAAGGCAGGAGGTTATCGACCTAGGGTTTACCAACAGTCCCCTTACTCGGTTTCTACACTCCTAGTCGACCCAACTACCAGCAACAGGTTCAGACCACCTGCCGATCTCCATCAAATTTACAGCACCTCTGATGAGAATGCCACCTGCAACCCGATACTGGGATAAGACAGACTGGACAGTCGCTTCTTAGAAAATGAGGAACTTGACATTTCCACCCCCACGCCGCCACTCAACCGACCTCGCCCTAGACAACTAGCTAGAAAGACACATGCAAACACTAACAACACTGATCAAAGCTTGTACCCCAACTGAAAGGGTCTCCATTCACTCCAAGCTATGGTGGGACATGACGATCACCCACCTAAGGCAGGCACATCACCCAGCCTCGAGGGCACACGGGAAAGACCCAACCGAACACTCCTTGGAAGAACTAATAACCCACTGAAACCAATACTTCAAGGCGATTAAGAAAGCCAAAGCCAAGTACTGGAAAGAATTCCTGGCAGCTGTAACACTACAGTCAGTTTGGAAAGCCCAGAAGGTAGCTATGGGAAGAGAGGAAGACAGATTCCCAGACTTGCCAGGCGCAGACTCTCCAACCAAGATTAATGCAGCTCTACTAGATCATTATTTCCCACCAAAACTGCCAGCACAATTGGTGGCCTACCTGCGTCTCGACCCCGAACACCTGCCGCTTACCCCTGTGGAGATCTCGTCTGCTCCCGCTAGATCATCCCACAAGTCTCCTCCAGGACCAGACCAAATCCCATATGGGGTCTGGAAGAAGGTTCACGCAATCAACCCCACTATATTCACGTCCCTCCTTGTCCCCCTTCTTGCCTACTGACATCACCCTAAGAGCCTCAAGATGGCCAATGGGGTGAGCATGCCCAAACGAGGAAAATCAGACTACTCTACCCCAGCCTCATTCCGAATTATCATCCTACTCGAGACTGGTTCTAATATACTGGAAAGTATGGTGGCGACCTACCTTTCGCTCATAGCCCGCGAAGTAGGGCTTCTAAACCCAAACCAATGCGGCTCACCAACTGGCCTGTCGAGACTCCGTTGCCGTTACAACCACAGCGAAAGAAAAAACCACACCAAATGTCTTGCCGAGCTTTCACCTCATTGGTTGACAACCATTCCTCACCGCTTCACCCCTTCACTTTAAAGATTTTTCAACCACAAATCATCCCCCCTCATTTGTGTTTTATCACCTTTATCAACTGAGTCCCATTTCCCAACCCTCTGATGTCTAATAGACGTAGGGGCAGAGGGAGGGGTGGTGCAAACCCCTTTGCAGCCCCCTTCAACCCACCCATCCCACCTCCCAACCCAGCCTCGCCTGAGGACACACGCATGGAGGAAGAACCAGGCTCTCCAGTCCAGACTGTGCCTGCTCCCGCCTCTACCACCTCTACAGAAGATCATCCTTCCATCCCTAC
>JACCEG010000044.1:244654-320202 GCA_014065205.1 Tuber brumale | reverse complement strand
TTAAGGCACACCAAACGGCAACTGAGAGAAGGAACAGGGCTGTTTAGGGATATTACTTTTGTTTCCTATATTGGTTAGGCATCTGGCGGCTTGGAGGATTTCCTTTCGTCATTATGGCTCATGAGCTGGCCCACTCGAACGTTGCTACCTTTCTATATGAGACCGGATATCTGACTGGCACCCTTGCGTGGTGTAATTTTTGTATGTTAGTTAGCTTCATAGCCGCTGCGGCTCCATAAGCGTAATGAGATATAATAATAATAATAATAATAATAACTGGCCTATCGACCTTTGACGCAACTACTACCCTGACCCACGAGGTTAGGGCGAGACAAAACCCCTCCTTCAAGGCCTCCTACCTATTCTTGGATATAAAGGGAGGGTTCGATAACATTTCTCCCACTATTCTAACCGCTAAACTCAGGGCCAAAGGTACTCCCAAGTACCTGGTCGCCTGGGTCCAATCCTTTCTTACAGACTGATCCTGTTGTTTGTTGTTTCAAGGGGCCCCTAGGATCTTCTCCTCCGTTCAGGTTGGAACACCCCAGGGGTCTCCAGTTTCTCCTTTGTTATTGGTGATTTATGTTTCTGAATTGCATGTTTCTATACCCCGAGGGGTGATTTTTTCCTATGTTGATGATTTTTGAATTACGGTTTCTACTGCTTCTTACAGGAGGAATGTTTGGTATCTTCAATTTGTTTTTTCCTTGCTTCAGAGCAAGGCAGCGAAGATTGGAGTCTCCTTTTCAGTCCCCAAGACTGAACTGATCCACTGGAGGATGCCTAAAGATAGGTCCCAAGTCTCTGCGCAACCTATAGCTCTCAATGGCTCAGTTTTTGTGCCCTCCTCCTCACTTAGATGGCTCGGATACTGGTTCACCCCCACCCTAGAAACCACCACCCACTTTACCAAATAACTCACACTGGCATCAGGGGCTTTCTCTGGTATCAGGAGGTTGGTACCTCTTGGGATAGGGTTGCCCCCTTACATGTGCTGGAGGCGCACTATGGGCCTCATCCTTCCTATCCTCACATACAGAGCAGACCTCCTCACACCAACACTAGCGACAACAGACAAGATGTCAGTCCTGTGGAACAAAGTTATGAGATGGGTCACAAACTGCTTCAGCTCGACCCCCACTACCATTTCGGCCCGAGAGGCCTGCCTCCCTCCCGTGAATCTACTAATCCACCACCGCAGAAGGATGTTAGCACATTGTTTGGCCGGCTCTTCCCCTGCTTACACCCCGGCGTCAGCCAGACTACCCCCACACTTCCCATCCTACGTCTTCCACCCAGACAGATCTGTCAATAGGAGATTACTCGAAGGGAGAAAACAGAATTACATCCCTCTGGGCTGGCATCAGTACAAAGCTGGGCAACCCATGAGAAGACACCTACCGATTGACTCGATGGCGCATCTCCTGCTGCCTGTCATGAGACAAACCTTATCCTTCCCACCAGCCTACCTCGTCCTGGAACCTGGACTGTCCCCACAATTTTCCATCCCCTTGAGCTACAAGTCCCTCAAGGCTTCCCTGTGGGAAAAGCTCCTCACGGACTGGATACACCAGGCCCCACCTCCCCACTACTACCCATACAAAGCCATGCTGAAGACCCATGCCTTCATAAGTCTGGACCGCTTTACAGCAGGACGAATACATCAAGGAAGGGCCAGGAAGAGCTACCTGGCTGTATACCACTCCTGGGAAGACCCCTAGTCCTCCTCCATATGCGCCTTTTGTGAAGCAGACGATGAGATGTTCACTCACGCAATCCTTCAATACTCAGCTAAGGCCGATAAGAGGGTGCTATATCTCCATGGAGTTTCCGACATAGGCCAAAGCTTACCTGTTTTGTCCTCGCTCCTGGCCATCTATGGCCTTGCCAACTACCTCCGCACCACGGCTCCCGGATTTCCCCCACCCATGCTGCTGATCAGGCCACTATCACCCGCTCTGGAGGAACCACCTCCCTCCGCTGCCCTGCTTTGAGTTCTATACGCTGCTAATGAATTTACTTGGTAATCGCGCGATGAAAGTTTCTTGATTTCTTTCCTGGTTTGAATGGTCACTGTTTGAGGTGCTTGCGATGGATTTGTTGCTTCTGGAGATTTGAGCCAATGGTTTCTTTTGTTTGTTTGCTTGGAATTAATGTTTTCTTTTTGCCATAGCTTACGCTGCATGCACGTTCTTGTACCTAACAAGCAATATATGTTAAAAAATAAAAAATAAAAAAAAATAAAAATGAACTTTTCATTGCTGATAATACAATTCAAAATGTTTGAGCCACTTTATTGACAACTTATGATTACTATAACGTGTTTCTGAGGTTCTTACCACTGGCAGATAACTATCTGGTATATTTGTTATTGTATACCAGTATTCTTCATAAATAACTCTGGGAATAATAATAAGTAGTAGTAAGACCGTCCTTTCACCACTAACTGTCCCACATACAGAAACTACTTTCCTGCTTGCAAAACTTTTCAAGTATTACTACCATAATGGTTCTTAAGTAATAATTCATTAATCATCTCTGACACTTATCTTGAAGCCTATTTCATCCAAATTGTAGTGATCACATTCTTCAATACTGTACTTCTTGCAAATTGCTTGATTTTTTTCCAGCCAGTTTTCTATATTTGCAGGCTGATGTGCATTCTGTTGATCAACATCAATAATAGGTTATTTTCAAATTGAGTACTCTAGATATCAGGCAAGAAATTGCTGTGCCCAATGGTTACCAACAACTGGTACAGAAAGAGGACCAGTATGTATATATTGAAGAACTACATTTGCACAACTATATATCCTAGAAAGACAGGTATTGACAAATGGTGAACTCTGTGTCTTCCAAAACCTTTCAGTTTGTTGCCTCCCAATCTTGCTTTAATCGAATCTCATTCCAACATGCATGATATCTTGTAACTAGAATCTTGTATTTTTGAGCAAGGGCAGTAAGGTTTAGTTTATCAACTTCTAATTCCTTTAAAGATGCAAGGACTGCCTAGATTTTTATTTTAACATTTTTGTATAATTCAACTCATTGACTGAAAAGTATAAATAAAGGTATTGGTGGTATATTCATAGTCATAGAGAAAGTGTGGTATACTGAAAGGTAAAAATTTCTTAAAGCAGATAAGGAGTTCTGAGGCATGAGATATCTGGTGAAAGATGACTTCAATAGAGGTCCCTGATTTCTTGATAATTGTAGTACTCAACTTGGGTTTTAATACAAGTAGATATAAGATACTATATTATAATAGAAGATATTATAATTATTATATACAATTGGCCTCACATACAGTCTTTAGATTCATAGCTATACTCCAGTTTAATGACAAAGCTCTATTGAGTTATACAGTTACCTTTAAGTTCAATAGTAAGGTTCTATTAAGCTATAAAACTATATTTAAGTTTAATGGTAAAGCTATCTTGAGCTACAACGCTATATTCAAGTTCAATGGTAAAGGTCCATTAAGCTACAAAGTTATATTTAAGTTCAATAGTAAACATCTATTCAGCTACAAGGTTACGTTTAAGTTCAATGGTAAAGCTCTTTTAAGCTACTGAGTTATATTTATGTTCTATAATGGAGCTTTATTGGGATTTAAGATCATATTGGAATATGAAGTTACAATCAGCTGCTAAATTACAGTAATCTATAATATGACATTGACCTCTAAAATTAATAAAGTTTTCAAGTAATATTTTGATTAAGGCATAAAGCTGCATTAAGCAATAAAGCAATCTTTATCTACTCGCGTACTGTTAAGTTAAGACATGATATTGAGCCATAAAAAGTTCTGTCGAGCCACAAAAGGTCATGTTGAGCCACAAGTCATGTTGAGCTGTCAAGTCATGTTGAGCTGAAAGGCACTCTTTGGAGTGCCCTCGAAAACTGAGCCTGCGAATTTTCGGGGGTTGCAGCTCCCTAGCTGCAACCTTGGCACGAATATCTGTCTTAAAGTGCCAAGCTTTGCCCCGCTTCGCTGAGCCCTCACATGGTTTATCAACAAAGCTCCCAAGTGGCGTAGTAGTCTTCTAAATACTGCGATATTCATACAGCTGAGCATGGTCTGACAGAAAGTAGTGAGCCCGCGTATATTTACTCCCGATTGCTCAAATAGGCTAGTGTTCAAATTTTCAAAAATTTAATGGGGTGGAATGTCTCAGCGGCCCACGGGGTGTAGTGCCTGTATCGTAGACTAGTCTACCAGTAAATTTAGCTAATCCCCCCCTCCTCTCCAACCTCCACCTCCACAGCCAACCGCCATCACAAAAAACACCACCCCAACTCTGCAACCACCAACAAATGACCTTCCAAAAATAATATAACCCAACTATGTCCTTCGCAGCAGCAAACAAACGCCTCCTAAAAGAATACAAAGCCCTACTGAAGGAATCCCCAGAAGGCATCGCCGCCGGGCCCATCGACGAATCCAACCTCTTCGAATGGGAATGCCTAATCCAAGGCCCGGAGGAGACTCCATTCGAAGGCGGGGTTTTTCCCGCTACCCTCAGCTTCCCAAAGGTAACTATCTACTCAGCGGGGGCGGGCAAAGAGAAAGAAAAGAAAAAGAAAAGAAAAGACCGAAACAGAACTAATCTCTACCAAATTACTCGTGTACAAACAAAACAAGAAGGGGAAAAGAAAAAACTCTACTCTAGCCAGCTAACCAATAAATATACAGGACTACCCCCTTAATCCTCCCAAAATGAAATTCACCTGCGAAATTTTCCACCCAAATGTGTACAAGGACGGCACCGTGTGCATCTCTATCCTGCACTCCCCCGGTGACGACCCAAACCAGTATGAGGATGCCAGCGAGCGTTGGTCGCCCATACAGAGTGTGGAGAAGATACTCATCAGCGTCATGAGCATGCTTGCCGAGCCGAACGACGAGAGCGGTGCGAATATTGACGCTTCCAAGATTTGGAGGGATGACCGGAAGGAGTATGAGAAGAGGGTTAGGGCTTGTGCGAGGAGGGCGCTGGGGCTTTTTTAAAAAAAAATTTCTTTCTCGCGGATTCCCTTTTTTATCTGCTTCGCGGGTTGTTGCAGTAGAGCGGGTGGATAGGGCATGGGGGGAAGAGTGAAAAAGTGGCTAGCAGCATGGATGGGGTGTAACAGGATAAGAGAATTAGGAGGGGGGGGAGTTTTTCTCTGCTGGAGGCGTTGGTTATCTGTATGCTCGATGGGACAGTACAATTAATAACAATTCTGCGTCCAACTTCTGTGTGCGGGGTGGGAGCGTGGATATCTTACAGTACGACCAGCAAAGTCGAATACACTATCCCTAGCTATCACCCTCGTCCTCCATATCCACCACCTCGACATCCCCATCAACCCTATCTCTCATCGCACTGATAAACTTTGTCCAGGTAACCAACGGGGCATACATGCTCTCGAGCATTGTCCTAGGCCCCAACTCCGAATCCCTCATGGACACCTTCTGGCACTTGATCCAGCAAATCTCGATGCCAGCCATGTACCAGACCAACCCCCTCTCCCCACCCCAGCCCGCGTAGGCCGCGGAGGCCCTCAGTATAGCCCAGGACGTGAAACTCGCACCACCCTCCCTGGCCCACTTTGCGACAACTGGATCCCCGGCCTGCTCAGTGGGGGGCATGATGTTCCGATAGCGCTGGAGAAAGTTGGGCACCCCAGCCCTAAATTCATCCGGCCCACCGCGCTTGTTGCGGATCCAGTCGGTCCAGTCTTGTTTAAGCAGCGTTAATTCCTTCGTCAAGTGCCGCAGCGTGATCCACAGCGGGCTCGTCTCGTCCTTTTGAGCAAACTCGTGCTCCCGCACGAACAGTTCTACAATGTCGCCATCGCGTTGGCCCTCAGATCTGCCCATGTCGTCGTGGAATGCCTGCTGCTTCTCGTTGACCTTTGTGTCGGCGACTTGGAACAGCCGGTCGATTATGTGAGTGGCCCTGGCACAAATTCTCGAACCTTTTTCCTTGTACGCCGGTATGGGCGCCCCCGAAAACTTTCTCCTTATCTCGTCGACCTTCTCGGGCCTGAGGCTCATGCCCTGCTTCGGTGCGTCGACAAGCAGTGAACATAGTTTGGCCAGCTTGAGCGCTTCGAGGTCGGCGATGTCGTTCTTCTCATAACAGCGCTTTTCCCAGATAGAGGTGCACTGCCCGAGGAAGTTGTCATTGAATGAGCTTCGCAGACCTATCCGCAGGAACCGTTCAAAGAAACCGGGTTGGCCAGGGTCCAGCTCGGAGACCTTCGTCTGCGACTTGTTGAACCAAGGGGCCACCATCGCATCAACTTCATCATAGGTGGTTGGACTATTGGTGAACGGTTTTACCAGGCGTTCTTCCCAGCATACCCAAGGCTGTTTTGATTGACATGTTAATTAATAATATATCATTAATAATGAAAGCAGGAAGCTACAAACCTTATCTCCATCGTAATCACCTCCCGATAAAAGCGAGGCCAGGCTTTGATTTCCTTGAGTGGAAAAAACAATCACATCCTGCAGTTCTCGGAGCGCCAGAGAATGGTATGGTTGAATATCCACGGCTTTCACCTAGTTCCGTTAACGCACACTACGTAAAAATTGGGTGAGAATATCATGATCCATACCTTCTGAATATCAGAGGGAATGTGCGCGGGGTTGCGCGCGACCAATATGTCACCAGTAATGACCTGACTCCGCCTCAGCGTCTTCGGATCGAGGAAGCCGTTCGAAAATCTCAGCGAGACTTCACCCTCCCTAAGGGTTCCGGTAGGATCCGCGACACAAAGAAGGACTGTGGAATGCGGGATTCTAACGTGCAATTTTTCCTTCAATTCCTCGCAATACTGGTCTATCATGACCCTCACATGGTCCATAAGAACCCTGCAAGAACGGACGAGGAAGCCGCTCTACGACAGGTTAGCCTGGATTGAATATCTTGGCGCCGTACATCTCATAGTTATACCTCGAGCAATAGAATTGCCATCTCATGCTTTGTGGAGGGCATGCTTCCTGTGACCTGGATACCATTATATGATATCCTCCCCCTCCCTACGCTTCCACGGTCGTAGATCCACTTCCTGAGCTCAACAGGTTTATCGATCACCTGGAACAATTCGTCCAAGTCCTCTTCCAAATGCTCCTCTATCAATTCTTTCAACGCCTGGAAGGGTACACCACGATTCTCCAGGATAGGAATCAACTGGGTGTTGATGGTGGCGGGCCTGGGCTCGTGAGAAGTGTGGAGGATGTCCAGGGTCATTCTCGCCCAGTCTTGGTCATCGGCGTAACCGCTGTATTTCAATTGAGAGGCGGTTACCTTGATGAAAATTTCATCAGAGCTCCAGCCAATGCTAGGGTCAATCATCCAGACCCCTTTCGCTCCACCAAGACGCGCTTGGACTGCCGTGGGAGTCTCATGTAGGTCAAGAATTCTGCGTATCTCCTGCATAACCCTTGGCGATACGACGGAGCACCCATCATTCATGATCTCCCCAGCTGTGGACTTCATATCCGGCACTATCTCAACCTGGGAGGGTTCAAATTTAAAGGAGGGCACCGCGGTCGAGAATCCTTTTCTACGTTAGCACCACCAAGTGCCAGTGGGAATCGCACTTACCCAAGCTTATCCTAGACCAGAATTTAGGGATGGTGACATGTTCATTTCCCTCCAGAGGGATATGCCACAAGAGTAGCTCATCCGCACTCATCTCCCGTCTAATTTTTTTATCCAGCCCGCGGAACCCCAGCCTCGCCATCTCATCCCTATCGTCCCCGATACCCACACCTGACGTTGCGAACAGAACAGCCTGCACAAAGGTTTCATTGATGAAGGTCTTCTCGTCTTCCAGGGATCTCTTTCGTGACTTTCCCTCCTTCGCGTAGAAGCACCTCCACTTCCGATTGGCCAGCTCAATCTCCTCATTGATCAGCCAATCTTCAACCCTCCGCGCCACCATACCTCCGGGGGTTGAGCCGTTCTGCCCACGGCTGGTCATATCCGGCAGGCGTAGGGTCAAGAACCTATCTGACCCGAATCGATTGAAGAACCGATTTCCTGTGGATCTGCCCAGAGGGTTTAGCTGGACATCAAAAGCAATATCCTCCGGCTTTCGCGCCTTCGGATCCTTTAACGAGACCCTGCCTGTCATGTAGAGCTTGTCCGTCCAGCCTCTTCGACCCTTGTACCCCCTCCAAGCCGACTCTGCGCTCTTTTCTAACATGGCGGCCCCGGGACAGTACCGCCCCATGATCCCCAATACCTCGGCGTAAGTCTTTGCTGCGAACAAATCATCGCAGTAGCTATGGATGCTATCAGAAACATCGCTGTTGGTGGGGAACACACCATTGCTCAAAGCTACTCGAGTTGCCTCATATTGGACATGAAAAGGCAGGGTGTGTAGGGGATGCTCGATATCCCTCAACGGCTCGTTTGCCCGCCCTTGGTTGAGTGCTCCCCCCGGTCCTGGTGGAAGGAGACCTCCATGAATTAGTAAGCAGATTGAAATTCATCGAGTGACAAGATATGATGGATGTGGACGGCTGGGTGTGGGGGGAAACTTACTCAACATCTCCGCCTCAAAAGCAGCATCCACCCTGAATTCGGGATCGTCACCATCTATCTCTCCTCCCCCCCCTTGACCCTCCCCATCAACTTTGCCCTCCTCATGGCATTGCTCACTCGGACCTGGACTGGGTTGTTGCAGGGCACCAGGAATCACCTGGGGAGATGGCTTAGTCCAACCACCACCCCTATCACTCATTCCATCAGGAGATTGTTCTTCTGCCTCCTGCTGTGCTGCGAAGTCCCAATGAACGTTTCCAGTCTCCTCCGCAACCCGTAGCAATTCCGGCCCCGATGGCTTTTCGTCAAAGAACCCAACCAGCTCGGCCCTTTCCAGCTCTTCTCGTTCGCTGGTTTCCGAAGCCACGACGGATTGCGGGACAGGGGATAGGGGCGTGTGCCTAAATCTTTCCGCCTGTCGGAGCACTGCTGACTTCTGCTTCCTCCGCGGCGGTTGTGCTTGAGGCGTTGGTGTAATCTTTTCCTGCGGATAGAAAGGTTTGTCTTCCTCAGGTTCGTCGACATCTGTTCGGTCGTCTTCCGTCGCGTTATCGGTTCCATGGCCCTGTGGGTCATACTGATCAGTGTCACTACGATATAGGACTGGCTCTTCCTTGTCGTCGTGGGGGCTGTCGTAATCAGTGATATCCGTCCGGAAAGTGCCATCCTTCGGGGAGAAGCTTCCTGCCGTGATGGACCTGGTAAAAACACTCGACACTAACGAGCTTGGTTCCGAGCCACTGGCGGCACCACCGAGTGAGTGGTGGAAAGGGTCGCCATAACTCCTATGCACCGGTTTGACCGGTACGCGTATCTCTTTTCTTCGTCCCTGGTCGAGCAATATCGGGCGCTTTTCATGGCGTTTTGAGCTAGAAACTCTCATGCCAGATACGCCGTATTCATCTTCGAGTTCCGTGGACACGGCTTTGCCCTTCCACTTGAGTTCGGCCACTGACGAACTCGCCGAATAAAATGTGTCATCCGAGTCTGGCTCGGTGCCATTGTCCTCGTAGCCAACTACAGGCTGAGCTGGCCCTTGAACGATACGTAGCGGCGGTTCCGGTTGCCTGTCCCTCCGCCTCCCCGATCCTTCTTGTACCCCCTGACGCGGGTCTCCCAAATCCTCCCCTACCAATCGACGGGGCAACGGGGTTCGCGTCCTGCCGAATCTCCTTTCCTGCTCCTCCTGCCGTAGCCGCTCCCGTTCCTCCTCCCGTATCACCTGTCGCAGGCGATATTCATACTCTTCCCCTTCTTCCTCTCCACGTCTCCCCCACCCCCAGCGCGGAGCTTCTTGCTCATTCCCTGCCGTCTTCATCTCATACCTCTGTTGAGCCGGCCCAGCCCTCTGCTTTTTTTTCGGTTTTGCCAGATCGTGCTGGCTTCCGCGATTCCTTGACCGCTCGGGAGAGCACTGTCTCCCCCCCGGGATCATTTCCGTCGGCGACAATTTTTTTCGCTGTCTCCATCGCTGGTTAGACCCCTCGCGCGTGCCCTGTGCCCTGTTCGGATTCTTTCGTTCTCTGGATGCGGCCCGTGATTCTATCGAGATTACCTCCCCACATTTATTCTTCCCTCGCCCCTTGAAGACGATGTCCTCCCTGTTCCGGTTAGACCCGAGATTCAATGCAGCTAAATCCTGGCCAACCTTCTGCGTTTCATACCTGTCATCAGATGGCCAAGTGTTTGGTTCCTCCTTGGGACAATCGCCGGAGCCGATGCCGAACAGACCGACGACCGATTCGTCTCTGTCCTGGAACTCTGCCAACTTCTCGTCCAGGATGGACTCGTACTCTTTCTCCAACTCGATCCTGACATCGACACTAAGTTTCCGGTCCCTAGGTATCCCTCGCTCCCTTATGACCTGGCCGAGAAGGTGAAAGGAGTCGTCGACTTCCTTCACCGAAAACTTAAGCAGAGCCTCCAGCTTTTGCACCCATGGGCTAGTTACTGGGCCACCAGAACGGGTACCACTCCCGTTCGGCCGGGGTTGTTTAGGATGGGTATGGAACCCGTATGCCCGGTTCAGTTTATGCAGTCTTCTGCCCAATTCAGTGTCGTTGGGCTCCTCTCGAGGGTTCATTCGGACGGTTGCTAATAGTCCCCTCGATGTGGTTGCGGGCGCAAGCTGGGCGCTTGGGGGGGTCATTGAAAAAGTGATGATAGCTTTATTAAGAATATTAAAAGGAGTGTCTTTCTCGGTCAGTGAATGGAGTGCGTGCGGGGTGCTAGTGGTAAAACATGATGGGGGGGATATAAAGGTATCTTATATATTTCAAGCTGTCGGCCTGAAAGTAGGAAGCACTCACACCAATACAGGAGAAATGGGAGAGGGGTGGGGGGGGCTTGCAGGGTAAAGGAAAATGTACAGAGGAAACTAGGAATGGGAAATAGGAGCAAATAGGCATTCAGAGACGCTCACTCACATTAACGCTATTGGCAGCAACTTGCAGGATGAAAAAGACAAGGCTTTCAGTAAGTTATTTCAGGCTCCTATTGTATTACTGGAAGTCGGTATAAAAAATAAAACTAAAAAAAGCTTTCTTTAAAAAAATTGAACAATCAACCGATTAGTAGTATCATAGCCAGAAAACAGACATGACAAGAATTGGAGGGGTGGAGGGCTCTGAATTGGGTAGAGTGGGAGTGGGGAGGGGCGGAGGGTTGTGGGTTGTACAGTACTATTAGAAAGTAAGAATAGCAGAAAGAATTGGGGTGTGCGGGCAGACGCGTCTCTTTTTCTACCCCACCGATAACAGATTCCCGGGAGAACGCGTTTTCCCCTCTCCTCCTCCTCGGACACTCACTACCGTACTCTGATATCCTTCCTCTCTCCCACTTGTTCAGGGGGATACTGGTATGTCGTGCATCGATATCCCCCCGAAGGAAGAAGGACGGTTCAATTCGCTTCAACCTGCTCACACCCCTTCCTCTTCCCTCCTCCCCCATGCCTCCTCCCCCATGCCTCCTTTCCCCTCCCCCTTCCGTGCACTTTTGTGCTTCTAGACAAGGATCGTTACTTATAATATTATGCCTTCCCCCCTTCACCCTTCCCCCAGTAAAACCACTATAGGGCAGACCATCGGCACCGGTACTCGAGCACAAGTACCGTATGGTAAAGTATCAGCACCGTGCCACGATAGTAGATTCAATACCAAGCTCAAACTACGATGTACTGTACCCGAACAAGTAAGTGTCAGTCACACGCAATTTCACTAGCTGATTTCCCAAAGGGGTTATTTGTTTACAACACTTCCTGTCCCCTTCCTCCCCGAACGATTAACTTCCTCCCCCGCGTAAACTGGTTACAGGAAGGAGTTCGAGGAACGCGTTGAGTGGTTTCTTTTGTCGCGCCATTTGCGGATACGGTACCGGTACATATTTTTCTCGTGTGCGCACTTCGTTCGTGTCTACCTCTGTCATACTTGGGCGCCAGGCGCACAATCTGGCACTGCCGGTATGATACAAGTATCGTTTATGTGGCAGTCTACGCTTCTAGCCGCAACAGAAGCAGATATAGAGAGCATGGCACAGTGCTCGTACAAGTACCGGTACCAGTGCTACCCACAGCCCCTGTGCTTGTACTATACGAGTACAAGTGCCGGAAAAATAAAAATAAAATAGAAAGCATCGTAGAGCGAAGAAACAATGTTTATGACTAACCTGATTTGATGGAACAGCCCTTAATTCCAACAGCCCCGGCACAGAGCGCCATGCTCGAATACCGGTACTCGTACAGCGGTCCTGGGAGAGGGGGCAGACAAAGGTAAAAAATGAAGAAACAGGATCGGAAAGGAAGGAAGAACAAGAGTAAAAATAAATGAAAAGTCCCAGAAATCGAATAGCGCGTTATAACAACAAGAGGATAAATGGGCAAAAATATATCTTTTCGTAAAGCGTTAGTCTTGGTATTAGCCTATTCCTGCGAGTGTCGAATGCCATGCACTCCAGTACTCGAGTACGAGTGCCCCCTGGACAAAGCGTCGAAAGTAGTACCTCTAACAATACTACCGGTACCATCCTCCTCCCCGCACTCTGTGCTGCACTCATATCGTTCATTTCCTTACCTAAAACCATGTACATCACAACCTCTCACTCGAACACATCATTGGAAGCACTAAAGTGAGACGAATCAAAACACCTGCACTATATCGCCGATTGGGCAAGAACACCATGTAATCGAGGGCTCAAGTATCTCTCCCTCCTCCTCCGTCAAGAAACAAATGAAAGTTAAAAAGCAAAAAAGACAAAAAAAAGCAAAAAGGTTACCGTACTCCCTATTCCCTTCTTCCCAAAAAGCAATTAATAAATAAATAAGTAGAAAAAGAAAAGAACATAATTATTGTACAAGGGTAGGGACCCATTAACCGGAACGGACAAGGATGTATTTGGCTGGATAATCTCGAATAACTGTTCCATAACTTCTTACCGGACCTTGTACCGTACACAAAAGAGATGCTTTGGGCTTTTCTACCCCGCTGGTCGAAGAAAGTACAGCAAGTATCCCTCCTCAACTCTTGTAGAGCGACCTTCTTGCAGGTGGTTTGTAATGGTTGAGGTTTGTGGCGCTTTCGTCATCATTGGGGTTGCGGAATGAAGGGGATGGTTTTTAGGAGGACAGTACGGAATAATAATTGTTTCATCACATCGCAGGGCCTGCTCATATTCTGTACCACTGTACGGCACAGTAGCCCACTGTAAGGCTTACTCACTCACTTAGAAGCTGTAGGTGAGTAATTAACTTGGGGACTTCTCAGGCTTCACCAACGGAATAGGAACTCCTCTCTCCGTAACCTTGGTTGTCATGATGAGATATGGTGGTTGCGGGGGTGTAGCCTGAGAAGCTTCAGGGTATCATACCGTACCGTACTGTATCTGTCTTCCTAAGTTAAGTCCTCCGTGAGCGACAGCCGAGCGAACAGGTAGACCTCGTTCATTGCACGGCCCATGCCCCCCTCTCTCTTCCTGCCTTGCGCATCTCATGTGCTAGTACAGTCGTGTCCGGAAAGTCCTCGTACCCACCCATCCGCCACGTCAGTTACAACCCCAGCGATTGAAATTTCACCTCTTGTGATCTATCATATTTTCAGGTTTGACCAATCTGGGTCCTTGATTCCTTCCTCACGATAGCTTCAAGTCTTTATTTCAGAGCAGGTTATACTCTGACTTAAAAGCATCTTTACGGGATAGTTTTATCTGTTCTATCTATACTTTATACATTTCCATCATCCCTAGGACCTACTGTTAAGTTTGACACCAGGGGATTTTGGAAATCTCGTTCTACCGTTAAAAGTTCGCTTGCGATCGCGACGGTCTTACAACAAATGGTGGAGCAATCTCTGGCTCTCAAGTCGGACAATTCTAAATTGCAACATCATGTTTCGGTCCTTTCTCGGAGGCTTCACGAAGTAATAGCTGAGCTCAAAGTCAGGAGCAAGATTACGGTGGCTTTCTGCTCATTTTGTAGTGACAACCACAATCAGGTAGATTGCGAGTTGTGGATGGAGAGGGTGGTGGAGGTGGAGAGACGATTGGAGAAGGTAGAGTTTACTGGCGGTATGGATGTAGTGCTGCTGGAGATAGAAGAGGAGGTGGCAGTGGTGGCGGAGAAAAAGATTGTGGTGAGGCTGCTGGTGGCTGTGGTGGAGTCAGTAGCTGGAGCTGAGGTGGCTGAGGATGTAGCGATGATAGAGGTGGCGGAGAAGGGTAAGGAGGTGGCGGTGGTGGCTGAGGAGGCTGAGGAAGGGGTCGGTTCTCGGGAGGAGGACTGAACCCTTGTGAGGAGAAGGGTGAGAGAGAGCTGGGAGGATAGAAGGAGGAGGATGTTGGAGGAGAAGAGGGATGCGGTGAGGAAGAGGATAAATGTTGGGCGTCAAGCCAAGGTAGTGGTTCCCAACACGCCGTTGAGTCCCAGGTGTAGGCGGGGATAAAGTAGGGATGATAGTGGCTATGGGTCTCCGGGTCCGAGTAGGTTTAAGAGTATTGTGGGTGGGGAGGGGGTGGAAAGAGTGGGTGAGGGGGTGGTTTTGAGTGCTCTGTTGGGTGCACCGGCGGGCCCTAGGGCTTACGGAGGGGTGGCATTGGGTGGTGAGAAGAGGTTGTCATTTAAGAGATTGGGGAGTGTGCCGGAGGGGAGGTGGGTGTATGGACCGGACTCAGGCAAAGGACTCGTGGTATATGGGAGTGTGAGGGATTGGCAGGGTTTGGGGAGAAATGGACATTGGGGAATGGGTTGGTATTGTCGGAACCCGAGTGGGTATCTGACATGAGTTGTTGTCAAGGTTTTTCTTTGTTCGGGGGTAAGAGGTCGCAGGTTCGAATTTAAAGTACCGGTGTCTTAGGAGTACTGGAGGTTGGGTTCACTGTTGGCTGGTAGACTATTACAATGCTAGTGTAAACGAGCTATTATTGCCAACAAAACCTCGATAGTCAGTATAAAATCGAAATGAATTTAAAAAAAAAAAAAAAAAACAAGTCCTCGTACCCCTAGAGTGCAACCCCACAACACCTTATCACCAAAACAACCCTCCTCACCATGGCCCCTCCACATAACCTAAGAGCAAGAGAAGACCTGAATAAGGAAATTTATACTCTGTATAAATATACAAATATGAGATATGACAAAATTTCTAAGTCTTTAGGTGTATCCAAGTCAACTGTTCAGTATGTGATCAAAAGAGCTAAATCTAGAGGTGGAAACAGCCATGATGTAAAAAGAGGTAGAAGACCAACCAAGATTGCAGATAAAAAAAGAAAGATAGTGGAATCAGTTATCGATGATGAGCCTCATTTAGCATTACACAATATTACCAAAAAAGCAACCATTGGTCTTGGTAAGACCACTATTGATAAGATTATATCAGAAGCTGGTTTTAAGCTTCTGATTCCTAGGAAAAAGCCCTTTTAGAGAAAAGGCCAAAAGGAGAAGTGAAAGGAGTTTGCTAAGAGAAGGAGGAACTGGAAAAGGGCATGGAACTGGGTTGTTTTTGTGGATGAAGCCACTATTGTTTATGATCCAAATCCAACAGGCAGAAATATCAGAGTTAGGCCTGGTGAAGAGCTGGAAGAAAAAAACTTGAAGCCTAGCTTTAAGTCTGAAAGGACTAGCATTGGGGTATATGCTGCAATGATGAAGGGGGGCAAGACAGAGTTAATTCTTGTGAGGAAGAAGGAGGAAGAAAGAACCAGCAAAAGAGACAGACTTGGCCTAAACTTCCACCAATATGCAACTGAGATCCACCAGCCTTACCTTATCCCTTTCATAGAGGATTTGGACAGACTCTGTGACAATATCTACCTTGCTGCAGACAATGCTTCCTAGCATGGTGGTGAGGAAAATCGAAAATTGGTGGCAGACTGTTGTTATCAAAAACTTCCTTGGCCACCCAACTCACCAGATCTCAATCCTATTGAGAATACATGGGCACTCCTCAAAAGAGTCCTCACCAAGCAATTCTCCAGACTGGAAAGAAGGCCTCACAGTGCAGCTGAATTGTTTGAGGTAGCAAAGGAGAAGTGAGATTTAATTCCCCAAGAGAAATTGGATGGGTGGATAGATAAGATACCTGAGAGAATGCAAGCTGTACTGGATGCAGATGGGGGCCATACAAAATGGTAATAATGTTTTTTTATTGTCTACTGTCAATACTATCACATTTTCTTTAATTGAATTCTTTACATTTTTTTTGAATTTTTTATAGTTGGGGGTTGTGGTAGTGCGGTTGCCATGCGAGGGTACGAAGACTTTCCGGACACGACTGTACATGCAGGCACCCGAAATAACCCTGCACGATACTCTCGAAGCACACATATTTAAGGCTTTCCGCGAAAACCGGAGTACGGTAGATGCCCCCGAGTCCTAATCATGTTCTACCCTACCCATCACCCATCACCTGACAACTTCTTCGACAAAAAAGAAAGGAAAGGGACCCCCTAGACTAAATAGACCGACGAGTATCATGTCTGAAGCTCGCGAGCACGGAGATCAAAGATTTGTCTCGCACGCTATCATATCTGCGCACATCTAAGCCCCCACACACTAAATTCAGAATCAAGTGTTCTGGTACCCCCTGGGGAATCCTGTAGAGCACATTCCCTGCTCTACAGCCTTCAACCTATTCGCGACGATGCCTCTTCTCTACGGGATCCTTCGCAGCCCGGGAATGGAGCCTCAATTAGTCGTAACTTGACATATCCTGCGATATGGCAGCGTGTTCGGGGATCAATTGGCGGATCTTATGTTATAAAGCTCCAGCCTAAAGGTCTGGAATATGATCGACCCGATTCTGGTGTTAGAGTCGGATGAAGTGGGGATTGCACTTTTGGGCCTAACTCGCGGCCCCGTCCCCGTTTGTCAGGTAATCCTGGCATCACTACTTGTCGGGTGCTGTTAAAAGGGTTATCCTTAGCGGATGGTTCACTTTACCGTAGAAAGTGCACTCTGTAGTTGGGGGGGAAACGAAAAAGAAGAAGGGTATGTGATACCGGTATCATATCATACTGGAATCCATGTCGCCACGAGTGCTGATCCAATACTGGTGCGGCACAGTACCCGTCATTAGGCGAACACCCCCACCACTCTTCCACGGGTAGCATAGGGTACTGGTAGACTGTGGCATAGCACCGAGATCTAAGCAAAATTTTGGCGGTGTACGAGAGCGGCCGTGTTCACGGACGTTGTTCAATTATCATACCTGTACAGTACTAGCACTTTTGCCACTCAGTTCCTCCGGTTACCGTGCCGTACTGTGCATCCCATACCATCCCAGTTCCCCACCCACACCCGCACCGACCGGCATACCGTGCTTCTTTAATGAGGGACATCTGGACATTGAGGAAATTCCGACAAAGGTAGCTGGACACCTTAAACCTGCTGGCGCGGCAGTGCAGGTGCTATTTGATTTTATCTTCAATGGTGGCCCTGACTCTGTAGACTACCTACCGGTAGATCATGAAACGCGGTAGTACTAGTACCGCAATGAAGTCCATATTTGTATCCATCAGGAATGCGCATATATGCAGGATGCTACCAATGGATCGTAGCCAGAAAAACCGAGTCCAGGGCAAGAGGAATCGTCTCTTGCAGGCCGTGGCGAGGGGAGTGGCGATTCTCTCCAACATGATACTTGGCACTGACAGAGCACCCTGCATCCCATGGCGATAAGCAATGCTTTTATTTACATACTAGTAGCATTATTCGTATTTTTTCACTGCCAAAGCAATTGTAGAAAACCTGCTATTGATCTGAAATATGTTGATTCTGGCTGGGGTGCTCTTATTTGATGATAATTCTACCAGTACCCAGGTACTTATTAAGCCCTTGGTTATATCTTGTATAAACTTTTACAACCATAGATACTTGTCGCATACAGCATCACTTATTTGCTGCCAATGCCTGAAGGTTGTAATAAGAGGAGAAAAGTGGTAGGTGTTACAATCCCTATACAGTATCAGTTCTCAGCAACGGGTAGACAATACTTCTCTTTTCCTCTCAACAATAATTCTTAGATCTATGTCTATGATAAGGTGGGAGAGACACTCTAGTCTCTAGTGCTTATCGCCTTTCATACTCTTTCTTCAACTCTAGTAGCAAAGTAGAGTTCTCATCATCGATTTGTAAAGGTAATGTAACTTGTTAAAGATTGTAAAGGTTTTGTATTTGTAAAGTGTAAAGTAATAAGTCTGAAAGTAACTTAGAATGAAGCGTGAAGAATTCATCTCCTAGGTCTTTCATATTTTTATTTTTATTTTTATTTATTATCATATATTTCATTGTTATTTAGGGTACAAGAATCTGCAGGCAGTACTAGCTATGGCATAAAACAATCCCCATTCCACTTTCTGCACAGCCTGACCATATACTCAAGACTCTCTTGTACATACCTAACCACATATCACCACCCTAAAAGCCCAAATATATCTATCTGAAAACAGAAGGAAAGACTTTGGAGTGAAGCAGGGGAACATAAGAAAGTAACCACCTAGAGCATCGCTGTGAAACAAATAAAATATCGTATCAGTAGATACTACAACAACTAAGTCAGAATATACATGCTTGCAGACAGAAAAATGTTGAATAATTCTTGGAACATGAGGAAGACGGTGACAGGTGTTGACTGTTGGAGACGGCGAGAGAGGGTGGCAGTATTAGGGTGAGGGCATGGGAAAGGAAGGGAGCAGTATGGTGCCAGCTAATCTAACCGTGAGAACAGGGCAGAAACTGAACACAACAGTATCAACTATCGGTAATCGTGTTCATGTCTAACTAGGCAGTCTCTTCGAGAAGTGAAGGGAAAGATTGCCTAAAAGCCTGTTAAGATTTTGTTACGTACTGCAAACTGTGTTCCTAGCTGTCATTTGAATAGAAAGCAACTGGTCATCGACCGTAAGAAGAGCCTTGCTAAGGGAGGTGAGGGGGAGAGAACAAGCAGCAGAAAGGCAGTACTAGAATCTAAGGGGAAGAAAGCCTCAATGTGTAAGAATGCGAAAGAAGACACTGAGGTGAGGATGAAGCTGGCCATCACTCCTAGGTTGAAGTGATGATAGGAGGAGAGGTGAGGTTGGTGTTTGTGAGAGTCCTGTATTGTGTGTTGATTTCAATCGCGAGGAAAATAGAGGAGACAGAGGATGACCCATATCCTGGGTCCTTCAAACTTTCTTTTTTCTTTTCTTTTCTATCTTCAATTTTATTCTGTGTTTAAGGTACACTATCCACATGCAGCTTGAAATACTATAGCAGATACACTCAGCTCTTCTCTTATGCGAGCACCCAAGCAGCCAAAAGAAAAACTATCATAAAGCCCTTCAACATTGATAACCAAGAGCCCTGCCGAAAGGCCCCATCACTTGAATGCAGAAGGGTCCCGCCTAGAGCCACCGACTCCAATACCTCATGCAGTCGAAAACCTCTCCCACCCAGCAAACTTGTAGTATACATGAATGGTAAAGAAGTAAATAAAAAGTGCTTCAACCCATTAAAACAAAGGAAATCCTGCATCCTGACAGTGGTCACAACTCACAATAAAAAGCCCTTTCAAACAACTTAAACCACAACTATACAACTGAAGCCCTAAGCCACCTGTGATAAATATATTTACGGCCAATGGGAATATACTAGCAAAGGTGGTGGGAGAGCGAAGGGAAAACTCAAATGGAAGGTAAAAGGACCCATGGTGAGGCACAGATACCAGTGAAATCCAGGCTAGGAAACTTGAAGTTGATGCTCAAAGGATGCCAAAGTAATGATAGTAAGTAGCAGTTGGGTGCCAGCTGATCTAACTGTGAGAAATGAGCAGAAACCGAACACAACTAAGTCTACTATCGGTAATCGTATTCGTGTCTGACTAGGCTGTCCTCATATGGGGAGAAAGACTTTTACCTTGTCTCTCATGTAGTCCTTGTTCTATGAGAGATAGCATCACTTAGTAGATAGGATATCACACTATGCCGACAAAATAAGAGAGGTGACAGTGACTAAAAAGCGTATTGGAAGCTGTCGCATACAGTAAACCATGTTCCCAGCTGTCAGTTGTATGAGAAGCGAGGAGAGAGGGGAGAACAGGCAGCAGAAAGGCATACTGGAAACCAAGAGCGGGAAAGCCTCAATGTATAAAAATATGAAAGAGGACCATGAGGAGAGAATAAGGATGGCCATTACTCATAGGCCGAAGCTATCACAGGAGAAGAGAAGGGGGCAGGAGAGAACATGAGATTCCTGTGTTAAAGGTTGATTTCAAGAGCAAGGAGAATAGAGGGGATGGAGGATGACTCATCTAGTAGGTCTTTTTTATTTTTTATTTTATTTTTTGTCTTTTTCTATTCATTATTATTTAGGGTACAAGAACTTGCATATAGTGCTAGCTAGGGAATCAACAATCCTCATTCCTCCTTCCACCCCATCAGACCATGTCCCTAAGACCTTCTAGTGAGGGCCTAACTGCATATCTCTACTCTAAAAGCCTAAACATATCCCTTTTAAAACAGAAGAAAAGACCTCTGAGCAAAGCAGGAGAATATAAGAAGGTAACCACCTGGAACATCAATGTGAAATAAATAAAATGTCGTACCTGTAGATCCCACAACAATCAAGCTAGAATATACACACTGGCAGATAGAAAAATGTTGAATAAGTCCCAGAATGTGATGCAGACTGAGGCGGCTACCAACTGTGGGAGATGGTGGAAGATGGTAGAAGAGGGGGGCAGTAGTAGGGCAACAGCCCAGAAAAAGATGTATTAGTAGGGAGCAAGCCGATCCAACTGTTAGGTCGGGAAGGAAACTGAATGTGACTGTGTCAACTGTCTGCAATCATGTTTATGTCTTCCTAGGTGGTCCCTAGTAGAGGAGGACTAGCGATATCAGTATATCTCTCATATAGTCTGTTGTTTACAGAGAGATAGAGTCACTTAGTAGATAGGATACTACTAGTTAAGTCAACTGTAGAGAGGAGCAAGATCGACCTGTGGGCATGTTGCAGAGTTATCATGTACTGTGAATGGTAGTCTGAGCCACCTGCAGCATGGGAAGTGAAGGATCACTAACCGTGAAGAGGGGCGTTGCTAACTGAGGTGATGGGAAGGGAACCAGCAGTAAATGGCCGTATCAGAACACTGAAGGAGGAAAGCCTCAATGCATAAAAGAGCGAAAGAGGACAGTGAGATGAGGTTGAGGATAGCCATCACTCCAAGGCTAAAGCCATCATGGGAGGAGAGGGGAGGTGGATGATCATGAGAATCCTGCATTAAGGGTTGATTTCAAGGGCAAGGAGAATAGCAGAAATGTAGGATGCATTGACAAAAGATTATCCTGCATGTGACACAGACACTTGACATCCTAATATTGCTCTCACATTCATCGCGTGCCATGCATTTAGTATGTCTGAACCCCTGTGGCAACCCCCCTGTACATCTTGTACATCTTGTATCACACCCTTTTTCTTGCTTGTTTCCTGCACATCAGCAGTTACAACCTATTACTTACAAGCGTCCTGTCTTTCTGTTTCTATAGCTTGATGTCTGGTCTACGTCCTCTGTCATTTCATATCTTGACAGTTGCCTCCAGTTGCCTTCTGTTAGGGTGAGCACTTGGTGCCATCATCTGTTGCCACAATGTGTCTTATTCCTTTGGTCCATCTCGCTCCATGTCACGATGCCTTCTGCTTTACTTCCAAATGTTCTGTTATAGTCTCAATGCCCTTGTTTCTACTGTTGCTTGTTGTTGCATCCTAATGTCTCATAGTAGTGCTTCTCTCGTCATAGTGCCGCCATGGTGGGAGAGACAGTGTTGCTTTTCCTCTGAATCTCTTCTATTAGCCTGACTGTATTCGATTGATATCTGGAGTCTGTCATATACCTGAGCTGGGATTCCACATTATTTGCGCTTGTCATAGGCTTATTGCACAATCACTACTTCACTATAACTATTATTGATCTATTTGCATTTATTTATTACTATTCAATTATGCCTAAGTTTATTATACTGTCTAATAACATTATTATCTCCCAATGACTTGTGTCATCATCCAGGACCGATTCTGATGCAGTCATTACCCAAGTGCTGGAGATTTGGTCTGGTACCATTGCTCATCATTGGAGCAATGGTGTTAGACCAAATGTCATTTCTCCATTTTTGGAGGCCCGAGACCCCCTTCAACCATTAGCCACTACCACTGGACCAGACCATGTAGTATTCATCCAGCTCTGCTTTTTGTTTAGATGATTTGTCAGTATATCTCATTGAACGTTAGTTAATTGATTTAGCTGTTGGCTAGCGATTGCCAGTTTGCCTTTGGGATCAGGTAGGCCAGGCCTACAATTTTGCCAATATCTACAATACTAAACTTGCATGCATCTGGCATCACTGGTAGCTGTACTGTGAAAAGATTAGGTAACTCTGATAGGTGTCAGGAGTTAAGTACATTCAGCATCTGCATACTTGCCAGGTAGTAGACTCTCTCTGGGTGCCGGTAGTCTCGTAGCTTGTAGAGAGCCACAAGTTTCCCAGGAAGAGGACCCCTGAGGGCGCCCTACGTAGGGTCTTCACTACTCTGCACCTACACCCAGTCATTGCAACTTGCATGGTTTTGAATGAGTACGGTACCCATTCATCATACCAGTTGGATGTTATAGACATTGGTTTCTTAAAATGCTAGAACCAGGATTTTAAGTCACTGCAGGAGCTCAACTGTGAGTAGCAAAAGTATTGCAGAATCTTCAAGGAGGGGCTGCTCCAAGGGCAGGCTATACTGGATATATCGTAGTAATTCACAATACATATTCTCAGTCAAGATGTCTAAGACCTTGAAAAGGTCTCCAAAGTCGACGACATTACCATGATATCCCTTCAGGGTCTGACGCAGTGAGGTTGGAGTTTTGGTCCTGCCTTAGTCTAAAAGATCCATGACATCTCCTGGGTTATCAGATTGAGAAAGTCATGGGAATAAAGGTGCAAAAGTCTCATTCGGATCATGTGGTATCGCCTGTAGTTGTCCAAGTTCTCAGTTGCAGCATTATTCTTCTTGGATTGCTGCCATCTGTCTTTGATTTGTTCCTTGTATACCAGCTCGTAATACTCTATAGAGTACTGTGGGATGTTATCAAAGAAGTACAAATGATCGCGGAAGTGGCTAAGCAGATGCCTTTTAATGAAGTTGTAATGAGATTCGGCAAGGATTAATTCCATACATTTATCGCTTTCTTTATCTCAAGACACCTCCTATGTACTACGTCTCTTAGATGTGGTAAGGGATTGCTCTACCAGCCTTTGGTGTTGTTGTCACTCAGTACCTTGCTCTTCAATCTTTGTCTGTATGCCTTTTAATATCCTGAACTCTAAAAAGATGTCCTTTGTGGCATGAAATCAATCAAGATATTGATTCAAATAATCCAAAGTCTCAGGCATATGACTGTGATATTGCGCCATAAGAATAATGTCAAGTAATGACCTGATACATGTGAGTACATGTTTGAAAGGTTGCGGTTGGGTACTATTAGGAAGTGTCAAGGCAACACCAAGAACCTCCAAATGGCTACATCTAAAGTTCCTCATCCCCTTTCCTTGCCACTGTATAACTTCAGAGTATGTTTTTCTTGGTATCACGAATCCTGGGTATAGCAGTAAAGCTTTTTACCCATTATGAAATACTTTCTGCTACCCTTGCATCTTCAGAAACCCTGGAACCCAATCCATCATGTGTTTATATAGTCTGTGATAAACTGTATGGAGAAAATCTAGGTAGTGAAGATTGGCGACAGAAACAGGGAGAAGTCTATAAAAAATATTTTGTCTGATCTTGATACTAGCAGTATCAATAGCGAAGTAGAGGTTGCCGAACATGGACACCCACAATGAAAACAGAAATTTCTTTTCAAGGCACTAGTATCTTGTCTAGTTGCTGGCAGGATACCTCTCTCAGGTGTTAGCTCATAATATATCTGCAGGTACCACACATTTAGCGCATCTATTGGATTTTATGCCACGCAGTGTGATATTTTCCATGTAGTCTGCAGTCTATGCGGCCAAGATAGGAAAGGAATAATGTAATGTCCTCTCTGCAGATTCAATTGGCACGCTATTAAGGGCGGCCTCCTGTAGGGGCTCGAACAGGAGCTCAAATAGGTCCTGCAAGGTGTGGGTATTAATTGGTCACAGGTAGTTGTTTGTAGTAGCCTTTGGAGTGAATTTGAGAGTGACAGGTAATAGCACAACCAGGAGAACAGCCATCATTCCCGGTTTGTTATGCTTAGCTGAGCAAAGATTCCTGATTGTCATATACACAAGCCACTCCTTCTTGTCACATGAGAAGTTGCGCAGGTGCCTCTGCTCCAACATCCCAATAATTAGAACAAAAGTTGCACGAGGCGGAAGTTATTATTATTATTATTATTTATCATGGTCTCGCTTACGGAGTCAAAGGCTATCAAGTGGTACTAACAAACAAATATTCAGGGCAAGAAACATGCCCATCCAGAAATCCCATCTCTTAAATGGTGGTGTCATCTTTCGAGTTGGCACCAATGGCCAAAGCGCAAGTAACAAAATTAAGGAAATCCTGCTAGCCGACTAAAGCCAAATAAGTAAAGGAAATACAAGTAACTGAAACCTAAGCTGCCCTGTTCCTCCTCTCTGTTGTTGCCTGGTATGTGTGCAGGTAGGTTGGACACTAGTTAGAGGTGGCCTTGTGGGTGTTGCCCCAATTGTGGCAGAGGATGGTAGTATGAAGGCAAGGCTTACTCTTGGTAGAGTAGTCAGATCTGCCACAAGTGTGAAGGTGTGCTGGGTGTTCCTGGGAACAGATAGGTGGAGTGGGGGGTTTTAGTACATTGGGAAGGGGGATGACCGAACTCCAAGCATCTGGAGCATTGGGTGTCAGGACCAAAGGAGAGTTATTATTATTATTATGTATTATTACGCTTATGGAGCCGCTACGGCTATGAAGCTAAGTAACAAACAAAAAAATTGCACCATGGAAGAGTGCCTATCAAATATCCTGTCTTATATCAACGCGGTAGCAATATTCGTTTGGGCCAGCTCATGAGCCACAATGACAAAAGGAAATCCTCCATGGTGCCTAATGCCTAACAAATACAGGAAACAAAAGTAAAAACCCTAAACAGCCCTCTTCCTTCTCTCAGTTGCCACTTGGTGTGCCTCGAGGTAGGTGGGCCATTCCTTGGAATTAGCCTGGTAGGAGTCGACACAGTTGACGCATTTGATGTTGGTATGCAAACATGCTTTTCTCTTGGTAGGGCAATCTGATCTGCGGCAGGTGTGGAGGTGTGCTGGGTGTTCCATGAAGCAGATGCTGCAATGTTGGGTGCCGGTACACTGAGATCGGTGGTGGCCAAAGGCCAGGCATTTGGTGCATTGGGTGTCAGGGCCAAAGGACAAGTAGCGTTGTACTTTGAACTTCTTCCCAAGTAGTGAGAGGACTCTAATGAGGGCATTATCTGTAGAGTCTTGGCCGGCAATAGTGAGGACCATAGCTGATGCTTCTTTGTCCTGACGTTGGCCTGGGGTGGTGAGCCATCTAGGAGGGCATAAGAGGTGGGTGCCAGGATTGAACTCTTCAATTTCAGACTGAATAGTGGAAAGGTTGGAGGAAGTGGTGACACCAGGGAGGATGACCATATGCCAGAGTTCGTCTTTTCTGAGGCCAATGGCTACTGGGATAGTGGCTATGATTGCTTCCTCAATGGCAGAACGATGTGCTTTGAGGACAGAGGTGGCAGGTATATTATCCTTGGTGAGGAGGAGGACATTGTGGTGGGTGGTGAATTCGATTATTGAAATAAGAGGCTTCTTGATTGTATTGTTGATTGCATCGCGAATGGTGAGGGGGTTGGTGGAATCAGGTAGGATAGAGCCATCTCTTTCAATGACAATGGTGCGCTCGCCTTTGGTCAAAACAGCTGGGGTTGAAGTTTTGTCCGGTAGAGTAGTTGAGGATTTGGCTAGGACTGCTCTGGCAGGCCTTTGGGCCCAGGTTTATTGTTGTGGAAGAGCGGGAACGGTTGTTTGTTGTGGTGGGGGGGGTTGTTGGTGGTGGAGTTGGTACTGCAGGTGTTCAACCTGAGAGGTGAGGTGCGCAACTTGGTCTTAAAGTGTTTGGATATCTGTAATATGGCGGTTTTGAATCACCATGAGGTGTTCCTGCAGGGCCTAGAATGCTTGTTCAAGGTGTTTGGTACGAATTGTAAAGCCAAGGTTGGTGTTGGAGATGCCTTCAGCCAATTCCCTTGGTAAGAATGTAGGGATTGAAGGATATTCTTCTGTAGAGGTAGTAGAGGCAGGAGCAGGCACTGTCTGAACTGGAGAGCCATGGTCTTCCCCAATGCATGTGTTCTCAGGCGAGGCTTGGTTGGGACGTATGATGGGTGGGTTGAAGGGGACTGCAAAGGGGTTGGCACCACCCCTCCCTCTGCCCCTACATCTATTAGACATCAGAGGGTTGGGAAAACGGACTCAGTTGATAAAGGTGATAAAACACAAACGAGGGGGGATGATTTGTTGTTGAAAAGTCTTTAAAGTGAAAGGGTGAAGCAGTGAGGAACGGTTGTCAACCAATGAGGTAGAAGCTCGGCAAAAAGTTTGGTGTGGTTTTTTCTTTCGCTGTGGCTGTAACGGCAACGGAGTCTTGGACCAAAGGAGAGGTAACGTTGGACTTTGAATTTCCAGCCAAAGAGTGAGAGGCCTCTGTTGAGGGCTTTTTCTGTAGAGTCTTTGCCAGCAATGGTGAGGATGAAAGCTGAAGCTGCTTTGTCCTTACATTGAGCTTTAGTGGTAAGCCATCTGGGTGGATGGGGGAGGTATGTGCCAGGATTGCAGGTCTCAATTTCTGCCTGGACATTGGTAAAAGTAGAGGTAGTCGGGATGCCATGAATGATGACCTTATGCCAGATTTCATCCTACCTAAGGCCATTGGCAGCGGCGATAGTGAATCTTATAGCTTCCTCAATTGCTAAATGATGGTTCTTAAGGACTGTAGAGGTAAGGGTGTTGTCTATGGACTCTATTGCCATTACAACCACAGCGACAAGAAAAAAGCGCGCACGTAAAAACTCTTGTGAGCTGTCATATTTTACGCTTCGGCCAATCACGGTCCCTTGATTCTATCCCGCGATAGTTTCAAGTCTTCAATTTCGCGGATTTTCCCTCGTCTTTACCTTCGTCTAGTGAGCCCGTTTCATCTCGCTTGCACTTTATTCCACTTCCTCCATCTACCTCTTCCCTGCGGCGAAACTTTCTCAGTTCGCGATTATGGTTTCTGGTCATTCTGGTCCCTCTGCCCGCCTCCGCCGCTTGGGTGTCAGTGTTGCTTTCCAAGGCGGTTGCGAAGTCTTTGGCCCTCGAGGCTGAGGTTTCTCGCCTTCGCCACCACTTTTCGGTGCTCTCTCGTCACCTGCATTTGCGGGACGGGGAGCTTATTTGTTTGCGGGAGGCCATCATTGCTGGCCCGCAGTTTGGTATTGAGTTCCCCTTTGTGGGGGGTGAGGATGTCGCCCCTCTCCAGGAGGAAGAGGTGGCGTTACCCTTGGTGAGGCTGCCCTCTGTGGCTGCGTCTGTGGCTTCCTCAGAGGCTGGGGATGTGGCTATGGGGGTGGCTGACCCTGTGACTTTCGTGGGTGTTGTGGCTCCGGTGTCCTCTGTGGTGCCTGTAGCTGGTGGGTGTGCCCGTAGGAGGTTGGCTGAGTGTCGCCGCTTGGCTGACCGCCGTCGGAAGAAGCGGGCTGATGTGGCTCGTGGGATGCATGTTTGATGTCCCTCTGTTTTGGTTGCGCCAGTTGTTGCTGCCGGTTTGTCGCGGGAGGTGGAGCGTGTCGTGGTCCCTTTAGGGCCTGTTGGTGCGCTATTGACTGGGGTGGGCCCCTTGCAGGAGCCTGAGGCTGTGGTGCCTGAGACCTCGGTTGATGTGTCGGTGGTGGATGTGCCGGTTGTTGTCCCCGTTGTGCCCTGCGATTTCTGTGGGGCTATTTATGTTGCTGGCATGATGTGCCATTTGGCGCCCATTGGGGAGGACTTGGTACCGGCGGTTGAAATTTTGCCGGATGTGGTAGATGAGGTTACGCCGGTTGTGGATCTCGAGGATTTCTGCTCCAGCTGTGGTGTTTACATGTGGGCTGGTTCTGGGGGCTTTGGCATTTGCCGGGCTTGTGGGGTCAACTGGGTGGCGGATGATGTGCCTGAGGGCGATGTTGTGCGGGAGGAGAGCTGTTCCTGTGGTCGGGTTTCTTGGGTTCGGAGTTATTGCCGTGCCTCTTACGATGACCATTGGGCGGCTTGGGTGAGGGCCCGTTAATGTTATTTAAATTGTTTTTGCTTTTCTTTTGTGGTAGAGGGTTGCGCGGCTGGGTTGCCGGTTGGAATTGTTTCGTTTGTTGGATAGGGAGGCGGTTCGCTGTCGGTGAAGGACATGCCGTAACTTAATCCCTTTTAGGCGCAGGTTTAGTATTAGCTATAGTTGATAGGAATACAATACGAGTAGAAAAAACCACACCAGGATTTTCGCCAAGCCTCCCCCTCATTGGTCAACAACCAGTTCTCACTGCTTCTCCTTACACTTTTAAAGACCTTTCAACAACAAATCATCTTCTATTATTTGTTTTCATCTACCTTTATCAACTGAGTCCTTCTCCCGTCTCCTCTGATAGCCCCCAGAGGCAGAGGAAGAGGCAGAGGTGCCACAAACCCTCTTGCCACCCCTTTCAACCCCAGTCCCTGCCCTCCACAATACTCTTCACTAACAGATACTGAGAACCACATCTCCTCCATTTTCCTATACAGAGATCTCTGTTAAATAAACTACTTTAAATACTTTCTCCAATTTTCAGAACAAAATTCTCTCCATTACTTTTTTCTTGCCACACATCTTTGATTTTACCCCTATTTTGACCCCTGAAAACCATCTCTCCGGCTACCACTATAACAGTTTTGGAGCTCCTGCTCTAAGACTTTGACAGGACGTACCTGGAGCTATTCCTAATACTCTGTTAAAACTTCAGCAAAGTTCCTTTTCTTTTCCTTTGTCTGCTATTATTTGTTTTATTTTTCTTCTTGTTCATTTGTGTTTTGTCCTGTTGCCTCTTTTATATTTGCCTCGCTTTGGTTGCTCTGCCAACTCTTATCTACTTTCCTTATTATTCTCTCACTACTCCTCTTAGCAAAAGGGACTTAGAGAAAAATTTCGCATTTTTGAAGCACTCATGCCTGTCCATCATACCCACCATAGGACTACTTCTATTCAAATGCCATTGACTGGCAGCAGTAGTCCTGGGAACTCTACTCTAGGATCTGATCCCCATACCCCACCTGGCAGATATTCCCCTAAGCCTAACCCTGCTATTCCACCGAGGAAGGATCACTCTAGAGACATATATGATACCCTTCCTCACTCATCTCCTAGCTTCTTACAAGTCCTTAGCAGTTCAACTCCACCTCCTTTTACTTCTGTACAATGACCTCCACCATATCCTACCTCTACTTTGGGGTCAGGAATCTTTTCTTTTGAGGAACTTATTTTAGACTTGATTGACCAGATTGCAGTAGCTAAACCTTACTATGATTCTGAAAAATAGGACTTTCTTAACCAAGTTGTTTCTAAGATGATTACTTTTTCTGACAACACTTCTACTGCTGAGCCCTCTCCAAAATCTACTCACTTTAGTAATGAAGAAATTGAAGCAAGACTAACCAAGCTGGAGAAAACTTTTGAGACTATTCTACTAACTTTAGACAAACTTACTACTGCTGCTACTTCTGCAGCCCCCCAATCCTCCTCTGCTGTGAAGACATGGGCTAATATTGTACATCAGACTCAATCAACCTCCTCTCCCACTACATTTAGCCAACAGGCTACTCCTACGACAACTTTCACCACAACTAAAGCCTCAAAAAAGCGCCTACAATCGACTCTAGAGCCAGAGAGAACTCTCATCCTGAAGCCTACCACTCCACTTACCAACTTCAATACACTCCAGATCAGGGAGTTAATCAACAGTGCTTTGATCAAAGCTAAACTGACTATTACTATTGTTCTTGTCAAACTTTCTGGTAATAATAATATAGTAATTGAAGAAAAGCAAGGTCATACTGCTACTGAACTCAAAGAGATGGAAAATGTTTGAAGTCATCTGATTCCTAGACTTGAGGAGCCGGTGGACAGAGAAAAATAGTTCAAGCTGGTTGCACATTCAGTACCTACTGACTTGATTTTGGCAGAAAATGAGGAGAAACAAATGGAAGCTTTCAAGGATGATATTGAAACCTACAACACAGATATTGAACTTGAAGCTCTGCCCAGATAGCTGACCAGACCAGAAGCTAGAATAGGAAAGTTGCACTCCTCCCTTGTTCTTTCTTTCAAAACTCAGAGCGAATTAAAGCATGTACTGAGAAGCCAACTGGTGATAGCAGGAACTTCTGTCAAGACTTCAGAGTTTGTTGATATTAGACTCACCACACAATGCAAAAACTGTCAGAAGTTTGGACATTATCAGAGAATCTGCAGATATCCTACCACTTGCCAGCTATGGGCAGGAGACCATCCCACCAGTCTTCGTAGATGTTTTACCTACCAGTCTTCTGAGCAATGTCCCCATACCCTGCTTAAGTGTGCTAACTGTGAGGGTTCTCACAAAGCTACTGACTTTAAGTATGAGGTTTATAGAAACTGAGTCAAAAAACCTGAGCTTCCTACAGCAGACAATTCTATCCACTGCTTATGAAAGGCAAACTAATCAATATGATACAGCACAACTGTGCAAAGACCTATGAAGTATTGACCTCACTGCTTCATTATACTAATGGTACTGCAGATATTGTTCTTGTTCAGGAGCTCTGGTTGGCTTCTGATGGCACTCCTTACTCCCATTCCTCTTCTGAATCTATTCTCCATGATACTACTGATAATGAGAGACCTAGAATTACTGCCTCCATCAGCAAATCTAGACTTAATATCATTTGTACTTACAGATCTGACCTTCTTCCCCACCTTGATGGTGATATTCTTCCACTTCAAATCCTTGCAGGAAAAGAGAAGTTTACCTTGTGGAATATTTACAATGAAAGAAAAAAGGTCACCCCAGACTCTAGGCCACTCTACACTATGGACAGAACACTCTACCAACTGCAAATCCCTCAACACTCCATCCTGTATGGGGACTTCAATGCCCACCACAGCTTGTGGAATTTAGTAGTGCAGCAATAAATCAGAGGTAATATCCTAGTAGATTGGTTCAGAGCTAACAATTGTGATCTAGTAAACCATCCTAATATCTCTACCTTTAACTACAGACAAGGCTCTGGCAGCTCAATTTGGACCTGACCCTTGCTACCGAGGATATATTTGACAGAATTGTTGACTAGGCAGTAGATGAGGGTGCTCATACTGGAAGTGACCATGGGGTGGTAAGATTCTCTCTGGTATTAGATGCTGACAGCTTAGTTTCTAGTCCAATGAGTAACAAATACAACTGGCTGAAAGCAAACTGGAACTCTTTTCAGTCACCACTTCAAGCACTCATGGCTAATTCTTTATTGTCCTTCAACTCCCATTTGAAATCTGGTACTACTAAGGGATTACATCAAGTAGCTATGATTCTCGGAGATTCTATTCTCCATTCCCTCAACCTTCATGTCTCTCTCAGCAAACCTTGTACCAGATCCAAGAGGTGGTGGGCAGATGTGCTCACAACACTAAGAAAGGAAATGGCTAGAAATCACAGAAACTAGAAATCTGACAAACAGGTATCCCACCACACTGACTACAAGAGATCTAGGAATACTTACTTTCAGGCAATGAGGAAAAGCAAAGCCAATACTTGGAAAACCTTTCTGAATACTGGTCAAGGACAAGACATCCTTATAGCAGCTAAGTATACCAGACCTGCTGTGTCTTTGAAAACTCCAACCCTCCTGATAAATGAACAGGTTGCTACTAGCTTTAAAGAGAAGGGTTAAATGTTTAAGACTTGCATGTTTTCAGACCCAACAACTAGCAACCTTGACTTCAACCAGGAGGATACAGAAATAGATAAGTGCTTTCCCTGGCCAGAGGTTACTGACTCTGAGGTGAAACATACAATTTTTAAGTCTTCTTCCAAGAAAGCTCCTGGTTCTACTGGTATCAACTTTCTTTGTTTGAGGCATGTATATCTGGCAATTTCCACACCTCTTACTGCATTGTTCAAGTCACTACTGAGAATAGGGTACACTCCACGCTACTGGAGAGAGGCCACTGGAGCTATGATCAGAAAGCCAAACAAACCAGACTATTCAACTCCCAAAGCTTATGGACCAGTCTCTCTATTAAACTGTTTAAGGAAGATCTCTGAAAAGATTATGGCTAACAGACTTGCCTTCATGGCAGAGACCCAGGGACTTTTATATAGTGAACAGATAGGAGGAAGAGCAGAAACAAGTGCAATTGATATAGTTATGGCTTTGGTACATTATTATTATTATTATTATTATTATGTATCTTTACACTTTTAGACCCGCTACGGCTATGAAGCTAACTAACATAGAAAAAGTACACCACGCAAGGGTGTCAATCAGATATCCTGTCTACTATTGAAAGGTAGCAATGTTCGTTTGGGCCAGCTCCTGAGCCATAATGACAAAAAAGAAAATCCTCCAAGCTGCCTGATGCCTAAAAAATATAGGAAATAAAAGTAATATCTCTCAACAGCGCTGTTCCTTCTTTCCGTTGCCGCCTGGTGTGCCTTGAGGTATGTGGGACATTCCTTGGAATTAGCCTGGTGGGAGTCGCCACAGTTGACGCATTTGATGGTGGTATGCAAACATGCTTTGCCCTTAGTAGGACAATCTGATCTGCTGCAAGTATGGAGGTATGCTGGGTGTTCCATGGAGCAGATGCTGCAATGTTGGGTGCCGGTACACTGAGAACAGTGATTGCCAAAGGCCAAGCATTTGGTGCATTGGGTGTCAGGCCCAAAGGACAAGTAGCATTGCACTTTGAACTTCTTCCCAAGTAGTGAGAGGCCTCTGCTGAGGGCTTTGTCTATGGAGTCTTTGCCAGCAATAGTAGGGACCATAGCTGATGCCTCTTTGTCCTAACGTTGAGCTGGGGTGGTGAGCCATCTAGGAGGGTGTGGGAGGTGGGTGCCCGGGCTGAACTCTTCAATTTCAGACAGAATAGTGGAAAATGTGGAGGAAGTGGGGACACCATGGAGGATAACCTTGTGCCAGATTTCATCTTTTCTGAAGCCAATGGCTGCTGGGATGGTGGCTCTGATTGCTTCATCAATGGCCGAACAATGCGCTTGGAGGACAGAGGTAGCTGGTATGTTATTTTTGGTGAAGAGGAGGACATGGTGGTTGGTGGTGAATTCGATTCTTGCAATAAGAGGTTTCCTGATTGCATTGTTGATGGCATTGCGAATGGTAAGGGGGTTGGTGGAATCAGGTAGGATAGAGCCATCTCTTTCAATGACAATAGTACTGTCGCATTTAGTTAAAATAGCAGGAGTTGAAGTTTTGGCTGGTAGAATGGTTGAGGATTTAGCTGGGACTGCTCCGGTAGCTCTTTGGGCCCAGGTTTGTTGTTGTGGAGGAGCGGGCAAGGTGGTTTGTTGTGGTGGGGGGGGTTGCTGGTAGTGAAGTTGGTACTGCAGGTGTTCAACCTGAGAGGTGAAGTGCGCAAGTTGACCTTGAAGTGTTTGGATGTCTGTAATATGGCGGTTTTGAACCACCATGAGGTGTTCCTGCAGGGCCTAGAACGCTTGTTCACAGTGTTTGGTGCGAATTGTAAAGCCAAGGTTGGTGTTGGAGATGCCTTCAGCCAATTGCCTTGGTGAGAACGGAGGGATAGAAGTATATCCTTCTGTAGAGGTTGTAGAGGTAAGAGAAGGTACTGTTTGAACTGGAGAGCCTGGGTTTTCCTCTATGCATGTGTTCTCAGGCGAGGCTGGGTTGGAAGGTAGGATGCGTGGGTTGAAGGGTGCTGCAAAGGGGTTTGCACCACCCCTCACTCTGCCCCTACATCTATCAGACATCAGAGGGTTGCGAAATCGGACTCAGTTGATAAAGGTAATAAAACACAAATAAGGGGGGATGATTTGTGGTTGAAAAGTCTGTAAAGTGAAAGCGTAAAGTGGTGGGTAATGGTTGTCAACCAATGAGGTACAAGCTCAGCAAGAAATTTGATCTGGTTTTTTCTTTTGCTGTCGTTGTAACCACAATGGAGTCGGCTGTTGTATATGATGTGTAGCCAGCAAAATCTAATGGTAAAGTCCTCTTTACTCTCTTTTGTTGATGTTAAAGGTGCCTTTGACCATGTTTCCAGAATACAGCTACTCTTGGTGTTACAGTCTTTAGGTTTTCCACTCCCAGTACTTTGATGGACAGATATATTCCTTTCACACAGACAACTTGCCATAGCTTTTGATGGCCAAAAACAACCACTTCACGCAGTCAACACCGGCACCTATTTCACTGATCCTCTTTCTCTTCGACCTTTCCAACTTGTTCAAGCACCTAGGACCTACTCTCCTGACTCCTCAGCTAAGATCTCCTTTCTTTATTGATGACAATGCCCTTATTGTTACAGGACCCTCTGAAGAAGCCAACTCTAAATCAGTAGAGAGGGCAGCCAGGAGGGCCTGGAGTTGGGTAGCTGACAATGTGATAGTTTTTGATGATCTCAAGACAGAGCTGATGCATTTCCACAACAAGACAGCATCCTATACCAACAACTCTTCAGTTACATTACCTCATGGTACCATTATTCAACTCTCAACACATCTCAGATGGTTAGGAGTCTGGCTGGATAGAAAACCTTTATTCAACTACCATGTATAACAGAAGGCAGAAGCAACAACAAGGAGACTCAATATGATTTCCAGACTTTTCAACTCTGAATGGGGACTTTCAGCACCAGCTATGAGGCAACTATACTATACTTGCATTACCCTAATTACTGACTATGGAGTAGAGATTTGGTAGAGAGCACAGATATGACTTGCTAACAAGTTAGAGAAGTTACAAGCAGAAGCTAATAGAAGGATTCTGGGAGCTTTCAGAACTTTACCAATAGCAGCACTTGAGATTGAACCCTCTACCCTTCTAGCTCCCTTAAGACTTGAGAGGCAGTGTCAGAGATATGCTTACAGAGTATTACAGATGCAGTCTGATCATCCAGTCAGACAAAGAACACCTGCCCTATACCCTTCCACACTTCACAAAACCAGTAATCCCAGTCCTGATCCTCTCTCCTCCTCCGACTCAGACTGTACTACCCATACAAGACCCAGTCAAAGGAGAAATTCAGAAATCTTTCACCCTTAACTAGAGTCTTATGGGAAAGTGAAATGTGACTGAAGAACTTTACCTGCCCAACAAGCTAAGTTTCCCACCCAACTGATGAGAGTACCAAACACATTAAGTAACTCTCTACCAGAAGATCAGAGTCTCGATTGCCGTTACAACTATAGCCAAAGAAAAAACCACACCAAATATTTCGCCAAGCCTCCACCTCATTGGTCAACAGCCAATTCTCACTGTATCCCCATCTACTTTAAAGACTTTTTACAGACAAATCAACCTTTATTATTTGTTTTCCGTCATCTTTATCAACAGAGTTATGCTTTCCATCACCTTGGATGTCTAGTTTCCATTGCCATTACAATCAGAGCGAAAGAAAAAACCACACCAAATATTTCGCTGAGCCTCTACCTCATTGGTTAGTAGCCAATTCTCACTGCTTCCCCATCTACTTTAGAGACCTTTTACAGAAAAATCAACCTTTATTATTTGTTTTCCATTACCTCTATCAACTGAGTCGCGCTTTCTATTACCTTTGATATCTTCCCAATGCAAAGGCAAAGGTAAGGGGGCTGCAAATCCTCTTGCACACCCTTTCCACCCCACTTCTTCCCAGAACCCAGCCTCAACTGAGGATACTCAGATGGCTGAGGATACCGCATCACCTGTCCACACAGGCGCCACTGCTATCCACCTCTCAGAAGAGGAGGACACAGCATCAGATTCCATCACTACTCATATCATCCAGCTCAGAAATGATCTCAATGCCATGATAGCCAGATACAAGGTTATGCAAGTCACCAATTCTGCCTTGGAGAAACACTGCTGTGTTGTCAAGGATCACCTCATCCAAGATCATGAAGAGTTGAAAGCTATAGTTACCAATCTCATCAACCAAGTTGTGCATCTTCAGTCTCCACAGCTCAAACAACAACCATCTACCACCCACCAATCTACTCTACCACAACCTCCTACCATGTAATCCTGGGCACAAAAGGCTTCCAAAGCGCTCCCTGTCAAACCTGCAACAACCTCACTAAAGAAAACCAGCCCCTCATTTCTCCTCACAAAACGCGACAGTATGACAGTTATTTTTCTACTTTTTGTTTCTTTTTTTTTTAAATCATTTTAATTTAGTATTAAGGAACAAGATTACGTTAGTGCAAGCTATGAAGACCTAAACCTGCACCCCTGTACCGGCTCAGAATCGCTGAAGAAAAACTGTTAAATTAAAAAGCCTGTCGTAATAAAAAACTCCCCCAAACCATAACCGCTACAGTGTACGCGAACCCAACAGCTCCACAGACGTGTGACATAAGAGAAATCCCAAAACCGCAACAGCGAACCAACCAAAACAATAGAAAGAAACTCCAAACAAATGAAAACCCATGAACTTAACCCTAAGGAACATCATATGGCCTATGTGCAGCTGACAATGTGGTAGTTTTTGATGACCCCAAGACTGAGCTCATGCACTTCCACAACAAAACCTCTCAGTATACTAGCAATACTCCAGTTACCCTATCCAATGGCGCAATTATCTAACCTAGTCAACATCTTAGATAGCTAAGTGTCTGGCTAGACAGAAAACTCTCCTTCAACCACCATGTTCAGCAGAAAATAGCAGCTGCAACAAGGACACAGAATATGATCTCTAGACTTTCTAATTCAGAATGGGGACTGTCAGCAGCAGCAATGAGGCAACTATACTACACCTGTATTACCCCTATAGCTGACTTTGAAGCAGAAGTTTGGTGGAAAGGGCAAATTGGATTGGCTAACAGATTGGAGAAGTTGCAGTCTGAAGCTAACAGGAGAATTCTAGGAGCATTCAGAACTGCTTGAACTGCTGCAATTGAGATTGAAGCATCTACCCTTCCTGTTCCACTAAGACTAGACAGACTGTGCAAAAGATATGGTTACAGAGTATTGCAGATGCCCTCAGATCATCCTGTCAGGCAAAGAACACCCTCTAGTTACCCATCAACCATTCAGCCAACCAGAGACTCCATTGCCATTACAACTACAGGGAAAGAAAAAACTACACCAAATCTTTCGCCGAGCTTCCACCTCATTGGTCAACAGCCTATTCTCACTGCTTCCCCATACAATTTAAAGACTTTTTACAGACAAATCATCCTTTATCATTTGTTTTCCATCACCTTTATCAACTGAGTCACATTCTCCATCACCTTTGATGTCTTCCAAACGTAAAGGCAAAGGTAAGGGGACTGCAAATGCTCTTCCACCGCCTTTTTACCCCACCTCTTCCCAGAGCCCAGGGTTGCCTGAGGACACTCAGATGGCTGATGATACTCCATCACCTGTCCACACAGTCGGTACTGCTATCCACTTCTCAGAAGAGGAGGACACAGTATCAGATTCCATGACCACTCATGTCATCCAACCCCGAAATGATCTCAATGCCATGATAGTCAGACAGAAGGTTATGCAAGTCACCAACTCCGGCTTGAAGAAACACCTCCGTGTTGTCTAGGATCGCCACATCCAAGGTGCTGAAGAGTTGAAAGCTATGGTTACCAACCTCACCAACCATGTTGCGCATCTTCATTTCCAACAGCTCAAACAACAACAATCTACCACTAACCAATCCACTCTACTACCACCTCCTACCATGCAAACCTGGGCCCAAAAGGCTTCCAAAGCTCTCCCAGTCAAGCCTGCACCTACCTCACCAAAGAAAACCAGGCCCGCATCTCTCCTCACAAAACGCGACGTACGATTGTTGTTGAAAGAGATGGAACTACACAACTAGATGACACCAACCACCTTGTGATACGCAATGCTGTTAATTCAGCCATCAAGAAACAATTGGTATTCAACATTGAGTTCACCCTCAACCACAACATCCTCCTTATTTCAAAAGACAATACTTCTGCCTCTACCATACTCAAGACCCACCGCTTTGCCATTGAAGAGGCTATCAGAGCCACCATACCTGCTGCTAACAGTCTCAGAAATGATGAGGTCTGGCAAAAGGTCATCATCCATAGCATCCCCACTACAGTCACCTTTCCAACCGTCCAGGCTGAGATTGAAACCTTTAATCCAGGCAGGTACCTTCCCTGCCCTACCAGGTGGCTTACCACTGAAGCCTAACGTCAAAACAAGACATCATCAGCCATGGTTCTCACTATTGCCGGCAAAGACTCTACAGAAAAAGCCCTCTGCAGAGGCCTCTCCCTCTTTGGCAGGAAATGCAAACTGTAGTGTTATCTCTCCTTTGGTCCTGACACCCAATGCCCCAGATGCCTTGAATTCGGTCACCACCCTTCTCAATATACCAAAACCCCCCACTGTGCTATCTATTCTCAGGAACAACCAGTCTACCTCCACACTTGCCGCAGATCAGACTGTCCCACTAAAGGCAAGCTGTACCTCCATACTGTTATCCTTTGCCTCAACTGTGGCAACAATCACCTGGCCACCTCCAAGGAGTATCCCATCTACCGACATGCACACCAGGCAGCAACTGAGATGAGGAAGAGGGCAGCTTAGGTTTCAATCACTTGCATTTCCTTTATTTGTTAGGCTTTTGGCGGCTTGCGTAATTTCCATACTTTGTTGTTGTTTGCACTTTGGCTATGGGTGCCCATTCAAAAGTAGACACTACCATTTAGGATACGGGATATTTGGACGGGCATGTTTGTAGCCTTGAAAAGTTGTATGTTAGTGCTGCGTCATAGCCTCTGGCTCCATAAGCGAGACAATGATATGTAATAATAATTATAATATGCAGCCAACCAACACGCTCCGTGCCCTCTATTCACCTCTCGCTTGAAAAAGTTACTGCTTTCGCTCATCCCTAAACTCCAGGTTTTTGGGTGGCAACCAGCTCGATACACCAATTTTGGCCTCTCGCTTAGGCTTCACTCTATAAGCGACCCAACCCCACACTTGACTCACAGTCTCGGTTATGGCTCACAAGACTGGAAGGTCCTCGTGTCCGGAATCCCGCACCTCTGACCACTCTCACCCTTATGCAGGTAGACCTACTCAAGTCCCAACTGCCCCTGCCCTGGCACCAGCTGCCCAAATTCACTCCTCTCCCTCTCAGAATCTGACATGGTTCTCCTCAGTGGGCCCCTGCAACCCTAACCTTCCCCTTCCCAGAGAAATGTACAACCACGGAACTTCCAACCTTGCTACAAACAGAGATGTCTTCCCGCGACTGTGAGACACTGATCTCAGGAGTCTGACGCCGGGTGAAGTGTCCATCTTCTCCTTAATCATGACAGCACTGGAGGGAATAGCCGCCCTCCATGCTAGAATTGGCTCCTGAGAGAGCAAACGCACTGCCCCCTCGCAATAGGCCCAGCCCAGCGCCAGCCCCTCCCTGGCCTCCATTCAAGCCACTGTGGCTGACGTCTTATCTCGAGTGGAAGCCTCCCTTTCAGCCAAATACATTCTGATGCCTCACCAACCCCAGACAGGAAAGCACCAGCAGAACCTAGCTGGGAAAAATCCATTGGCCCCTATGATTCCAACAGCCAGCCATATGACTGACTTCGATTCCGACATTCCCCGCTACGACACTGCCACCGACAAGTGGTATGGTGATCCCAACGCCTATGCGCTCAAAAACCCTTGATCCTGGGAGGCTTAGGCCTTCCGAGAAAGAAAATACAGAGCCTACTCTTTCACGCCTGGCCACCTAGAGCCGTCACCCGGCAAGGCTTTAGGCAAAGCCAAATCCAAACCATCAACCTATGCCCAAGCTGCCGCCACGCAAGCACAGACAGGGGGAACAAAGTCTAAGAAGACAAAGGATGAAGAAAAGGCCTCTGCCTCTGCAGCCCAAGTCGCAGCATCAAGGGATCCGGGACCCTCGTTCAAAGGACCACCCCCCCTCCCAGCAGCTGACAGAAGATTCTTCTCACCCTTTGAGACTCCCCTTCCCCACCAGGATGCACTTAGGATTGCTGCCACAGCTCCAGCCATAGCCGCCCAAGTACTCAAAGAGGGGAACTACCCATATCCACTTTGCTTCAGCGCCTCCGTCAATGCCAGGGGTGCCCTCACTCTCACAACCCGCTCTCTGCAGACTCCTGCCACCGCCTACTCCCCATACTACGATGCACTGGCTGCAAGGTTCAACAAGGCTTTTCCAGTTGGGGACAACCCTTTTAGGCCTTTCAGGCCATCTCCAAAGGAGGTTCAACTAGCCATCCATGGCCTACCGATTTCTTTCCTCCCACACGACCATGAAGAGCTCCGCTCCGAATTGGGTAACTCAATTTTGAACTCGACAGGCGTGACGAGCTTCTCCGCAAGATACCTCGAACCAAACCCTGAAATAAGGGCAACTAAAAACTCTACTTCCATGGTCGTATTGGTTCCCCCTACTGACGTTGTGAAGATAGGAAAGACCATCTACCTTTATTCCAAGCCAGGCAAAGTCGATATATGCCACTCTAAGAGTCGCCATATACAGTGCCGGAAGTGCTGGAAATTTGGACACCCCTCCCCTATGTGCAAAGAAACCGCCTCAGTGTGCCTACTCTGCTCTGGGTCCCACCCTCGCTCTGCCCACAGGTGCACAAACCCGACGTGCCCTAAAGATGGCCATCTAAAAGCTGTGGCTGCCTGCTTCCTTACCTCACCGTTGAAATGCTCCAACTGCTCAGGGGATCACTCCGCAACCAACAATGACTGCTCCTCCCTACCCAAACCCCAGGTCAGAGACGACCTACCCACACATTGGGAAGAAGACGGAATGGATACTGACGAAGACAACTCAAGACCTGCCACACCGAAAGGAAAAGGCAAACAAATCGACACCAGTGTAGAAGAGACCCCGCGCCAAGTGATCTCCCGCACCCTCCTAATGAGCCTGTTTAAGGCACCAATACCCAAAGGAGTTGGCCCCCCACCCACGTGGGCTCATGCGTTTTCCTCTGAAGACCCCATTACAGGTGCATAAAGTTGGAGGACTCTTCCTACACCTCACCCATTGGGACACCTCGCCTATCCTCTTTTAAGCAACTTTTCTTTGTTCAGCATAACTGTCTGAGAAGCTGGGATGTGTTTCTTTCATTGTTTAATAGCTTTCATAGTTTGAAAGCTCCTCCACAGATTATACTGCTACAAGACCCCCACATGTACTGCAACAGGCTTCCTACTTTTTCGTCTTTTAAATAGTTTGCCCCTCCATTTAAACCTGGCACACCCCCCAAGGTGGCGACCTACGTTCACGGGGATTTTTTGAATCTGTTTTCTGTACTTCCTTGTTTTTTTGATAGGCCGGATTTCATGGCACTTGACATCTACTCCCCCTTAGGGCTTTTTGACTCCAACCACTAACAATTTAGAGCCTACAATCTGTACTCAATGGTCGGTACCTCTTCTGGGAACAGGACTGCAAGCCCGGTGGTATCCTTCCCTTTGAATTCCTTTCCTACACTTGTGGCAGGGGACTTTAATATTCACCACCCGCAAGCAGATCCTCTGAGGAGCATCTCCACAAACGAATTTTCAATGTTCAACCCTTACTTTGAGCAAGCGCAAGACAATGGCTTCGAGCTCTGCAACACCCTGGGAGCCTACACTAGTTTTCCGTTCAACCCTAATACAAGGCCCGGAGTTATCGACCTGGCCTTCACCAACACCTCCCTTACCCGTTTTCTACACTCCTGGTCGACTCGCCTGCCAGTAACAGGTTCAGACCAGCTGCCGATCTCCGTCATATTTAGAGCACCTCTTATGAGAATGCCACCCACTGCCCCGTACTGGGTCAAGACAGACTGGACAGTAGCTTCAGAGAGGATGAAGGACTTGACATTTCCACCCACACGCCTCCATCCAACCGACCTCAATCTAGATAACTGGCTGGAAAGACACATGTTAACACTAACAATGCTAATCAAACTGAGTATCCCAACCAAGAGGGTCTCCATTCACTCCAAGCCTTGGTGGGACATGACAATTTCCTATCTAAGGCAAGCTCACCACTGAGACTCGAGAGCACACAGGGGAGACCCTACCGCACACTCTTTGGAAGAACTAAAGTCCCACCATAATAGATACTTCAAGGCGATCAAGAAAGACAAAGCCAACTATTGGAAAGAGTTCCTGGCCGGGATGACCCCGCAGTCAGTCTGGAAAGCCAAAAAGGCTTCTATGGGAAGGGACAAAGATAGATTACCTGACCTACCAGGTGCAGACACCCCAACCAAGATTAATGTAGCTCTTCCAGATCATTTCTTTCCACAGAAATCACCTGCACAGGTGGTGGCCTATTCCCGCTTCGACTCCGAACACCGCCCACTTCCGCCTGTGGAGATATCATCTGCTCTCGCTAGATGCTCGAATACCGCCATTCCGGGACCAGACCAAGTCCCGTATGCGGTCTTGAAGAACGTCCACACCATCAACCCAACTATACTCACATCTCTCCTTGCCCCTCCTCTGGCCTACGGGCATCACCCTAAGAGCCTTAAAATGGCCAATGGAGTGTTTCTGCCCAAACCAGGAAAATCAGACTACTCAACCCATGCTTCGTTCCGAATTATCGTCTTGCCGGAAACCTTTTCGAAAATACTAGAAAGGGTAGTAGCAACCAGTCTCTCCATCAGAGCCCGCAAAGTCGGGCTTCTAAACCAAAACCCAGGTGGCTCGCTCGCCGGCCTTTCAACCTTCGATACCATGGCGGCCCTGACCCAAGAGGTTAAGGCACAACAAAACCTCTCCTCCAAGGCCTCGCCCTTGTTTTTAGATATCAAAGGAGGATTTGATAATGTTTCTTCTAGTCTTTTAACCGCTAGACTCAGGGCCAAGGGCACTGTCAAGTACCTGGTCGCCTGGGTTCGATCTTTTCTCTCAGATCGGTCATGTCGCTTATTGTTCCAGGGAGCCCTGGGGTCTTCTCTTCAGTTCAAGTTGGGACACCAAAAGGCTCGCCCGTTTCTCCTTTGTTATTTGTGATTTATATTTCTGAATTGCATGTTTCCATACCCCGAGGGGTGATTTTTTCCTATATTGATGATTTTTCAATTAGGGTTTCTACTACTTCTTACAGGGGGAATATTAGGTATCTTCAGTTTGTTATTTCCTCGCTTCACAGCAGGGTAGAGAAGATTGGAGTTTTCTTTTCAATCCCCAAGACAGAACTGATCCACTGGAGGACTCCCAAGGACAGGTCCCAGGTTTCCAACCAACCCATTGCCCTTAACGGCTCAGTTTTTGTGCCCTCCTCCTCACTAAGATGGCTAGGATACTAGTTCACCCCCAACCTGGAAACCACCACCCACTTTACCAAACGACTCATGTTGGCCTCAGGGGCCTTGTCCGCTATCAGAAGACTGGCGTGTCCCAGGATCGGAATGCCCGCTTACATGTGCCGAAGGCTTGCTCTGGGCCTCATGCTTCCTGTCCTCATGTATGGAGTGGACCTCCTCACACCAACACAAGCTACGACAGAGAAGATGTCCATGCTGCGGAAAAAGGTGATGAGGTTGGTCACAAACTGCTTCAGTTAGACTCCCACAACCATTCTGGCTATTGAGGCATGCCTCCCACCCCTGGATTTACTGCTCCCCCACCGCAGAAGGATGTCGGCACTTCGCTTAGCCTGCTCCTCTCCTGCCTACAACCCGGCGTCAGCCAGGCTCCCCCCAGATTTCCCCTCCTACATCTCCCACCCAGCTAGGTCCGCACACAGGAAACTACTCCAGGGGAGAAGGCAAAACTTCATCCCTCTGGGCTGGTGTCAGTACAAAGCCGAGCCACCTATAAGAAGACACCTACCACTTGACTCGATGGCCTACCTTCTGCTGCCAGTGATAAGACAAGACACACCCTTCCCATCGGCCTACACTGCCCTGGAGGCCCGGCTTAGCCTTGCTTCCTCCCACCCTCCCGAACCACAGGTTTCTCAAAATCCTACTGAAAGGAAAACTCCTCGCAAACTGGGTACACTAGGCCTCGCCCCCGTGATACTACCCATATAAAGCATTGCTAAACCCCGCGCCTTAATGGGACTGGACCGCTTTACAGTGGGACGAATACATCCAAGAAGGGCCGGGAAAAGCTACCTCGCTGCGTACCACTCCGGGGAAGACCTCCAGTCCTCCCTCCTTCGCACCTTCTGTGAAGTGGACGATGAGACGTTCACCCACGTAATCCATCAATGCTCAGCTAAAGCTGATAAAAGGGCACTCTATCTCCATGGAGTCTCCGAGATTGACCAAGGCTCACCTGTTTGGTCCTCACTCCCTGATGTCTACGGCGTTGCCAATTACATCCGCACTGCAGGCACCGGATTTCCCCCACTAATGCCGCTGATTAGGCCACTCTCACCCACCCAGGAGGGACTGCCCCCCTTCTCTGCTGCTCTGCTCTGAGTTCTATACACTGCTGATGAACTTTCCTGGTTACTTTGCTATGAATATTAGTTCATTTCTTTACTGATTGGAATGCTCACCGTTTGAGGTGCTTGCGACCGATTTGTCGCTTTGGAGATTTGTGCCACTACTTTCTTTTCTTTGTTTGTTTGGAATTAAGATTTTCTTTTTGCCATAGCTTGCGCTGCATGCATGTTCTTGTACCTAAAAAGCAATATATGATATAAAAAAAAAGAAAAAAAAGAAAATATGCAGCCAACCAACATCCTCCATCTCCACTACACCTCTCGTGATTGAAATTTATTTCCTATTTGGGATAGTCTCAACACCACACTAAACTATCACCACTTTTCTGTCTGCACCCTCCCCTTGGGTGGGGTGTAGGCTATCTCTATCTACCCTTTTGGACCTCGAGTCTGTCTTTCCATCCCTTTCCCTAGGGGTCCACCCCCCTGAGATACTTCATCTTCCCCTCAGGCATCTCACGATGCCCGGACACTTCTTCACCCCGCTTTTGCTCTAGCTTCGCTTAGCAACAGTACGGTCAGCTGCAACCCTTTCTTCATCTTGGCAGATTGCTGGGATCGCGGTTTGCGGTACGCGATTACGATGGATTCGTGTATCCCTCCCCCTAAAGAAACTGGAGGAGTTATGTCAGGTTTCCGCAACAGGCCACAGTCGATTTTACCACCCTCCTTCCCCACTCATCGCTTCAGTGGGTGGTATCCCATCCACTACAGTGACACTATCTCTCTGAGAACAAGGGACTACATGAGAGACATGGTAAAACAGCTGGCTTTGTTTGGGGCCTGCTGGAGGCCGCCTAGTAAGACACGAACACCATACCGACAGCCTTTTTGACTCTTAGGGACAAATGCCTTCCATCTACACTCCCTCCGGTTGCGATTGGCTGGCACCCTACTTCTACACCACCCCTTGGCTGGCACCCTACTGCTACCAGACAGCTTGCATCTTACTACCGTCTTCACTCTTCGTGGGCTCTGCATCCACCTCTCCACCCAACCTGGCATCTTACTACTACCCTGGCTGGCTCCCTACTGCTGCCCTTATTCTGCTGGAGTTTCTCTGGCGCCAACCCACTCCCAGCTGGCACCTTGGCACTACCTCTCGTCAGGGCTTGAGGGTGGCGATGTACTTACGCCCAACAGCTCTTCCTCTAGGTGATACGGCCAACACCTACCTCTATACCTCTTTGTGAGCCCGCACCGCGTGATGTGTTACTGCCCCAGATTATCCTTTTTAGCCTGTCATCACTATAGGGGGTGCATTCTGGGATATTAGTTGGTTTCTTTTGTGCCTTCAGGCCGAGATTTCACGCGGGGTTTTTCCTGATGTTTCCTGCTTGTTTCTGGTTAAGCTTCTCTTGCTCTCCAAGTTCGCTTGCGAGGTAGGGATAGGTCTGGCTGGGGGCGACATGTGCATTTGGCTCCATACCAGAAAGGCTTGGGACGGACGGCTTTTAACTGGTGGGGTGAGCGATGTTCGAAATGAAGGGTTTTCTTTTTGCCATAGCTTAGGCTGCAAGCACGTTCTTGTATCCTAATCAAGTAATATATGATATAAAAAAAGAAAAAAGACAAAATAAGTATGCAGCCAACCAACCTACTCCACGCCCTCTATTCCCCTCTCACTTCAAAAATTACCACTTTCGGTTGCCCCTAAACTCCTGGTTTTTGGGTGGCAACCAGCTTGACACTTCAAATTTTGCTTCTCGCTCAAGCTTCACTCTATGAGCGACCCTATCCCTCACTTGAATCACGGCCTCACTGTGACTCACAACACTCGAAGGGCCTCCCGCCTGGAATCCCATGCCTCTGACCACTTCCACCCCTATGCAGTAAGAACTGCTCAGGTTCTAACCACCCCGGCGCTTGTGCCGGCTACCACAATTCACTCCTCTCCCACCAAAATGCATCCCGGTCCTCCTCTGTGGGCTCCCTCAATCCAAATCTCCCCTTACTCTAGGAGATGTACAACCATACCACCTCTAATCTTGCTACCAACAGATACGTCTTCCCCTGACTCTGGGACCTTGATCTCAGAGGTTTGTTGGCAGGTGAAGCATCATTCCTTCTCCTCGTCATAGCTGCACTCAAAGGCATAGCAGCCCTCCACGCCAGGATTGGCTCAATGGAGAGCACTCTCGCCACCCCCCCTAACCAGACCCAAGGAAACATGAGCCCTGCCCTAGCCTCCATACAAGTCACGGTAGCTGACCTCCCATCCTGAGTGGCAGCCTTGATCTTGTTAAAGCCAGCCACACATCCCAGCCTACCGCAGCTTGGCAGACAAACTTAGCCACCAGGAAAAGGTCCCATGGCCCAAGACACCCCTTCCTCGAACCCTACTACGGACTTCGACCCCGATCTCCTATGCTATCATACCGCATCTGAGAAATGGTACGGTGACCCACATTCCTACACTGTAAAAATCTCCCACTCCTGGGAATCCCAGGCTTTCCGAGAAGGGAAGTACAGCGCATACACCTTCACCCCTGGCCTGCTGGAGCCGGCACTCAATAAGGCTCTTAGCAAAGCAAAGTCCAAACGAACCACCTATGCTCAGGCTGCTGCCCCGTAAATGCAAGCTGGCCGTAGGAAGTCCACGAGATCGAAGGGTGAAGACCAGGCCTCAGCCGCCCAAGTCGCAGTATCAAAGGATGCGGGACCCTCAGCCGGAGGGCCGCCCCCATTGCCAGCAGCCAACAGAAGGTTCTTCTCGCCTTAAGAGACTCCACTTCCCCACCAGGATGCGCTCCGCATAGCTGCCACAACTCCCGACATAGCCTCCCAAGTCCTCAGAGAAGCTAACTGCCCTCATGCCCTATGCTTCAGCGCCTCAGTTAATGCTTGAAGTGCCCTTCACACCAACATCCCGCTCCTTGCAGACTCCTGCCACCTCCTACTCCTCCTACTACGAGGCCCTTGCCGCAAGGTTTAACAACGTGTTCCCAGTTGGGAACAACCCATTCAGGCCACTTAGACCAGGGCTGAACTCAGTCCACCTGGCCATTCACAGCCTACCGATTCCGTTCCTCCCACAAGACCAGGAAGAACTTTGCCCCCGGCTGGAGAACCCAATTCTAAACGCGGCCGGGGTGATGATTTTCACTGCAAGATACCTCCCACTGGATCCTGAGATAAGGGCTGCCAAGAACTCTACTTCCATTGTTGTGTCGGTTACTCCTGCTGATGTTGTGAAGATAGGAAGGACCACTTACCTCTACTCCAAACCACGCAAGGTGGACGTCTGCCACTCCAAGAGCCGCTGTATACAGTGCAGGAAGTGTTGGAAGTTCGGCCACACCTCCCTGATGTGTAAGGAAGGAGCCTCAGTGTGGCCACTGTGCTCAGGATCCCACCCGTAATTTGCTCATAGATGCACCAACCCAACATGCCCTCAGGATGCACACCTCAGAGCAGTGGCTGCCTGCTACCTGGCCTCTCCCCTCAAGTGTCCCAATTACACAGGTGATTACTCCGCGACCAACAACGACTGCCCCACGCGCCCAAAACCTCAAGCCAAGGACGAACCTCTCCCTCATTGCGAAGAGGAAGGTCTGGAAACGGACGAGGACAACTCCAGACCTGCCACCCCTAAGAACAAGGGGAAACAGGCAGACAAAAGTGTGGAAGAGACCCCACATCAATCAACTACCCGCACCCTCCCGATGAGCCTGTTTAAGGCCGCTATACCTAGTCAAGTTGGCCTCCCCTGCCCCCGGGCACATGCGTTTTCCTCTGAAGACCACATTACAGGTGCATCAAGGTGGAGGATTATTCCTGCACCTCACCCCTAGGGTGACTTCCCCCATCCTCTCTTAAGCAACTTTTTTTTGTTCAACATAACTGCTTGGGAAGCTGGGATGTGTTTCTTTCTTTATTTAATAGCTTTCCGTCCTTGAGAGCCCCTCCACAAATAATACTGCTACAAGATCCCCCGGTCTACCGCAACAGGCTTCCTACTTTTGCTTATTTTAAATCATTTGCCCCTCCAATCAAACAAAGAACTTCTTCCAAGGTGGAGACTTATGTTTGCTTGGAGTTTTTGAGTTTTTTTTAAGTACTTCCTTGTTTTTTTGATCGGCCTGACTTCATAGCGATTGATGTTTATTCCCCCCTGGGGCTCTTTGACTCCAACCACTTATGCTTTAGGGCCTACAATGTATACTAAATGGTTGGCACTTCCTCTAGTAACAGGACAGTCAGCCCAGATACTTGCTTCCCACGCAATACCATTCCTACCCTCATGGCTGGTGACTTCAACATCCACCATCCCGAAGCCGACCCACTTAGGGCCGTCTCCTCCAATGAATTTTCAACATCTAACCCTTACTTTGAATTAGCAAGAGACGGCAACTTTGCACTTTCAAACACCTCGGGGGTTTACACCAGGTACCCTTTCGACATCAACACCTGGCCTGTAGTCATTGACCTGGCCTTCACTAATGCCCCCCTCACCCGCTTCCTGCAGTCGTAGTCTTCCAGTCTGCCAGAAACCAGATCAGACCACCTCGCAATATCGATCAAGTTCACAGCACCTCTTCTCAGGAAACCTCCTCCGACGCCCTACTGGGAAAAGACAGACTGGGTGGTCCTGGAAGAAAAACTGAAAGCACTAACGTTTCCGCCCCCCCTCCCGAACCCCACCGATCTAGACTTGGACAACTGGCTAGAGAGGCATATGCTTACACTTAAAACCCTTCTTAAGACCTCTGCCCAGTCCAAAAGGGCTACTATTCACTCGGAGCCCTCGTGGAGCATGGAGATTACCCACCTCAGGCAGGCACACCACCGAACATCAAGGGAACACAAGAAGGACCCCACCTCACAGTCTTTGAATGAGCTCAAGTCCCATCGAAATAGATACTTTAAGGCAATAAAGAAAGTAAAGGCAAATTACTGGAAAAGATACGTGGCCGGGGTGACACTACAAATCATCTGGAAAGCCAAGAAAGCCGCAATGGGAAGGGAAGAAGACAGGTTCCCTGAGCTACCGGATGCAAATACTATATCACAAATCAAGACTACCTTATTAGACTATTTCTTCCTCCCAAAACCGCCAACCCAAGGGGTAGCCTACCCACGCTTCGACCCAGAACATCTTCTACTTACACCGATGGTGATCTCGACAGCTCTCGCCAAATCCTGAACTACCTCGGCTCCCAGACCAGACCATACACCGTACAGTGTCTGGAACAGGGTTCACGCAACCAACCCTGCTCTTCTTACATCGCTTCTCGCCCCCCTCCTCGTCTATGGACACCATCCAAAAAATATCAAGATGGCTAATGGGGTGGTTCTCCCTAAACTTGGTAAGACTGCCTACCCTACCGCTACATCCTTTCAGATAATTGTTCTACGCGAAACTGTTTCAAAAATACTAGAAATGATAGTTGCTACAGGCCTCGCTCTCATAGCCCGGGCAGTACGACTCTTAAACCTCAACCAGTGCAGTTCATTCACCGTACTCTCAACCTTCGATGCCGCAATAGCTCTGACCCATGAAGTCAGGGCAAGACAAAACCCTTCCTCTAAAGCCTCCTCCCAGTTCTTGGATATAAAAAGGGGCTTCGATAATGTCTCCTCCAACACCCTCACCATGAAGGTCAGAGCCAAATGTACCCCGAGGTACCTGGTTGCTTGGGTTAGATCTTTTCTCATAGACTGCTCCTGCAGACAGTTATTTCAATGGGACCGTGGGATATTTGCCTTGGTTCAAGTAGGAACACCCCAGGGCTCCCCTGTTTCCCCTTTGTTATTTGTGATTTATCTTTCTGAATTGCATATTTCTATACCCCGAGCACTTATTTTTTCCTATGTTGATGATTTTTCAATTACGGTTTCTACTGCTTCTTATAGGGGGAATATTAGGTATCTTCAGCATGTTTTTTCCTTGCTTCAGAGCGGGGCAGCAAGTATTGGAGTTTTCTTTGCAATGTCCAAGACGGAACTGATTCACTGGAGGACTCCCAAGGACAGCTCCCCTGTCTCCAATCAGCCTATAGCTCTTAACGGCGCGGTCTTCCTACCATCATCCTGCATGAGGTGGCTGGGATACTGATTCACTCCTACCTCGGAAACCACTACACACTTTACCAAGAGACTCATAATGGCCTTGGGTGCCTTCTTGGCAATCAGGAGGCTAGCTCCACCTAGAATTGAGATCCCTCTCCACATGTGCCGGAGGCTCACGATGGGCATGATCCTCCTTATTCTGATGTATGGAGCTGACCTTCTCTTCTCCACACGGGCCACCCTAGAGGAGATGTCTGTCTTGTCGAACAAAGTTATGCGCTGGGTCACCAACTGCTTCACCTCGACTCGAACTACTATCCTCGCAATTGAAGCCTGCCTTCCACCTCGTGACCTACTGATACCACACCGCAGAAGGATGGCGGCGCTCAGGCTGGCCTGCTCCTCCCCTGCCTACAATCCGGACTCGGCCAGACTCCCCCCAGATTTTCCCTCGTACATCTTCCATCCAGTTAGGGCCATGTATCGGCGTCTCCTCAGAGGGAGGGTTCAAAACTACATCCCCCTAAGTTGGGGCCAATACAAGGCTGAACAACCCATGAGAAAACACTTCCCAATAGACGTACTGGCACATCTCTTCCTGCCAACCCTACGATAGGTCAAAACCTTCCCACTAGCCTACCCTGCCCTAGAGCCCGGGCTAGCTCCTATGTCTTCCTACCCCTCGGTATACAGGACACTCAAGGCCTTCTTTAGACAAAAACTCCTGGCGGACTGGCTGCATCAGGCACCACCCTCCCGATACTACCCTTACAAAGTTACACTCAGACCACACGCCTTCATGGGGCTTGACCGCTTCACAGCGGGCAGAATATATCAAATGAGGACTAGGAAATGTTACCTGACCGCTCATCACTCCAGGGAGGAGCCTCAAGCGATCTCGACATGCGCGTATTGCAAAGAGGACAACGAGACGTTCCCCCACGCTATCCTCCACTGTTCGGCTAAGACTGACATGACGCTGCTCTATCTTCATGGAGTTGCTGACATAGGCTCTACCTCACCTATGTGGTCCACAACCCCTGCCATCATTGGGCTAGTAAACTATATCAGTACAACTGGTACCGGGTTCCCCTTTCCGATGCCGCCTATTAGGCCACTCTCGCCCCCAAGGGAGGGATCTCCTTCCACCGCTGCTCTGCTTTGATTTATATACTTGTTTGATGAACTTTCTATACTGTTTGTGCGGAGAGAGTTGGTTGTTTCTGTACTGGTTCGAAAAGTCACCGTTTGAGGTGCTTGTGGCGGATCTGCCATTTTGGAGATTGGAACCGATCGTTTCTTTTGTTTGTTTGGTTGGAATTAAGGTTTTCTTTTTGCCATAGCTTACACTGCATGCACATTCTTGTACCTAACAAGTAATATATGATTTAAAAAAAAAAAAAAAAAAAAGAAGACTACCTTCATAATAGGCTATAGCTCAATAAATATTGAAGTCAGGTAGACATCATTTAGCTCATTGGAAGGCTAGTGTCGAGTACATCTAAGCACGAAAATATTGCATACTACATTTAATGGACTCAGAAGAAATTTGGCATCAAAGTCTGTATTTGTCAAAGCCTTATCAGCCTATAGCTCTAGGGGTATTGGCATTGAGGGCACATTCTATAGCTTGCTAGATAGCTGGCATGGAGTATATCTAGGCACTAAAGTGTTGTATACTGTGTCTAAAGGGATCTGAAGTAATCTGGTGTCAAAGTCAGGACTTGGTCAACACAGTACTAGGAAATATCATATCCCTAATAGCTTGTAGCTCTATGGGTATTGGTGTTGAGTAGATGTATGATAGCTCGCTTGATAGCTGGCACTGAGTGCATTTAGGCGCCAAAGTATCACATATTGTGTCCAAAGGGGTTTGAAGATATCTGGTGTCAAAATAAGTACTTAGTGAAAGCTGTTCTAGAGAATACTACTTTTATAACAGCCGGTAGCTCCATGGGTATTGATATCAAGTAGATATTCTATAAGAAGCTGGATAGTAGGCAGCAGGTTCATCTAGGTATAAAAGTATCAGATACTACATCGAAATGAGTCTGAAAGAATCTGGCATCCATGTTAGCTTGTAAATAAGGCCTTTCAAGGAAATACTACTTTCATAACAGCCGGTATCTCCATGGATATTGGCGTCATGTAGATGGTCTATAGCTCCCTAGATAGCTGGCGTCAAGTATACCTATATGCCAAGATATCATATACTGCATCGAAAGAAGTTTGAAGCAATCTCAGGCTAGTGTCAAAATCAGCACTTAGTTAAAGCCTCATTAGGAAATATCATATTTATAACAGCCTGTAGCTTCATGGGTATCGGTATCAGATAGGCATTCTGTAGTTCGCTGAGTCACTGATGCAGTTTACATTTAGGTGCTGAATTATTGGATGCTGTGTCTAATGGTGTTTGAAGGAATCTGGTGACAAAGTCAGTACTTAGTCATTCTCTTGCCAGGAAACACCACTTTCATAATACCATGTAACCCCATAGATATTGGTGCCAAGTAGATGTTCAATATCTTGCTGGATAGCTAATGTTGAGGTTGTCTAGATACTAAAGTGTCATATGCTGTACCCCAGGGAGCCTAGAGGAATTTGACCTCAACATCAACATATAGCTACAGCCTTGTCAGCCTGTACCTTTATGATTATTGACATCAAGTAGAGGTTATTTCACTCATTGGATAGCTGGCATTGCATACCTCTGTTGAAATTTCCTACTATTAATTTCGTAAGTAGATTTCTTTTAAATAACTTGCCTTTCTCTCCTTAGTTATATTTTCTGATTTACCTACAGATCACGAACATTACTACAGCTAGAGCATATACAAGTGGTGTTTCGATTATATCTCACGATAACGATGGTATCAGAGGATATATATTTTCTTATTACATGTGTGGGATGTTTCAGTTATTTTCATTTATGTAATACAACCTTTTCAGAAGGTGGATTGCATGTTATTTTTCCACTTAAAATCTCTCACACCATCACGGTTTATGTATATTTTATTTGGAAATATCTTGGCAGTTTTACGGAGTCAAACTTGTTTGCACTTATGTTTCTTAAAAGGTTTTCCCACTTGTTTCTTTGCTCCACTCAAGTACATGCACCGGTATATGTAACTGATTACCGCTCCATGTGTTAGAAAGAATTAAGGACAACAATTACTACCATTCTACCTTCCTACCACCATATTCCTTAGTCAAGTATGCCTAGAGTATATCTTTAACACAGTGCTGTATTCTCGTACTCAAGCTATTAAGATTGTGTGGCTATATACAAATTCAAGAGATTATTAGCCCGGCCCATTCTTAGTCATATAACAGGGACTCCGTTGCCGTTACAACCACAGCGAAAGAAAAAACCACACCAAATTTCTTGCCGAGCTTTCACCTCATTGGTTGACAACCATTCCTCACCGCTTCACCCCTTCACTTTAAAGACTTTTCAACTACAAATCATCCCCCCTCATTTGTGTTTTATCACCTCTATCAACTGAGTCCGATTTCCCAACCCTCTGATGTCTAATAGACGTAGGGGCAGAGGGAGGGGTGGTGCAAACCCCTTTGCAGCCCCCTTCAACCCACCTATCCCACCTCCTAACCCAGCCTCGCCTGAGGACACACGCATGAAGGAAGAACCAGGCTCTCCAGTCCAGACTGTACCTGCTCCTGCCTCTACCACCTCTACAGAAGATTATCCTTCCATCCCTACACTTTCACCAAGGCCTTTGGCTAAAGGCATCTCCAACACCAACCTTGGCATTTCACTTCGCACTCAACACCTTGAAGAAGGCTTCCAGGCCCTGCAGAAACACCTCATGGTGATTCAAAACCACCATATTACAGACATCCAAACACTTCAAGGCCAAGTTGCGCACCTCACCTCACAGGTTGAACACCTGCAGTACCAACTCTACTACCAACAACCCCCCCCACCACAACAAACCACCTTGCCCGCCCCCCCACAACAACAGACCTGGGCTCAAAGAGCTACCAGAGCAGCCCCACTCAAATCCTCTACCATTCCACCCGCCAAAACTTCAACCCCAGCTGTTTTGACCAAACGCGACCGTACCATTGTCATTGAAAGAGATGGCTCTATCCTACCTGATACCAACAACCACCTCACCATTCACGATGCAATCAACAATGCAATCAAGAAACCTCTTATTGCAAGAATTGAATTCACCACCAACCACTATGTCCTCCTCATCACCAAGGATAACACAACTGCCACCTCTGTCCTCAAAATGCATCATTCTGCCCTTGAGGAAGCAACTAGAGCCACCATTCCTGCAGCCCTTGGCCTCAGAAAAGATGAAATCTGGCACAAGGTCATCCTCCATGGCGTCCCCACATCCTCCACCTTTTCCACCATTCAATCTGAGATTGAAGAATTCAACCCAGGCACTCACCTCCCACGTCCTCCTAGATAGCTCACCACCCCAGCCCAACGTCAGGATAAAGCAGCATCAGCTATGGTCCTCACTATTGCCGGCCAAGACTCTACAGATAAAGCCCTCAGCAGAGGCCTCTCTCTACTTGGGAAACAGTTCAAAGTGCAACCCTACTTGTCCTTTGGCCCTGATACCCAATGCACCAAATGCCTGGCCTTTGGCCACCACCCTTCTCAGTGTACCGGCACCCAACATTGCAGTATCTGCTCCATGGAACACCCAGCACACCTCCACACTTGCGGCAGATCAGATTGTCCTACCAAGGGCAAAGCATGTTTGCATACCACCATCAAATGTGTCAACTGTGGCGACTCTCACCAGGCTAATTCTAAGGAATATCCCACATACCTCAAAGCACACCAAGCGGCAACTGAGAGAAGGAACAGGACTGTTTAGGGATATTACTTTTGTTTCCTATATTTGTTAGGCATCTGGCGGCTTAGAGGATTTCCCTTTTTTTTCCTTTTTTTTTTTTTTTTCTCTTTTTTTCTTTTTGTCATTATGGCTTATGAGCTTGCCCAATCCAACGTTGCTACCTTTCAATATGAGATGGGATATCTGACCGGCACCCTTGCGTGGTGTATTTTTTGTATGTTAGTTAGCTTCATAGCCGCTGCAGCTCCATAAGCGTAATGAGATATAATAATAATAATATAATAATAGTCATATAACCTATACTTACACAGTTGAACAGACTCTCTACCTCTCTACCTCTTGCAAACGAAATTATCACTTCCTCCATCCGAACATGGCTTTATCACTTACAAACTAGAGTCACAATGATCGTGCTTGAAATCAAACTTATACCTCCTACAACCCCAATAACATGAGCATACATCTTATCATTTCCTATAGTACACAAAGGCACTCGATTGGCTAGGCCTATTATTTAAATTTCAACACAAGTATAGATACTTGAGCAACATGGAAGAACGTTCTACTGCGGCTGCAGTACCACTCTCAGCAACCCCTACCCCAGCTGCTAGAAACATCGCCAACCACTGCGAACATTCTTCAGCACCTTCTTACAAGTTAAGCTCTATCCGAAAGCTTACCGGGCCTGACCACCGGAGATCATGGCGTGACATCGCGGAGTATGTCCGGGGATTGTGCAATTGCTGGGACATTGTAACAAAAAGACAGACGATACCAGAACCGTTCGAAAATACATATGGCGAAAATAATAGCGCAAAGATAAATGTGCTGAGAGATCAATACCAAGCGGCCTCGACCTACTTTCTTGAAACAATTGACTCCCAATAGCTAATCCTCCTGCTAACCGATAAAACACCAGATGCCATATAGAAAGCATTCCAAGATAAATTCGCTAGAGAAAACAACTTCTCCTTCTTTGAGCAACTCAATGTAGTTTAGAACACCAAATACAACTCGGATACAGACACATCAGTAGCCGATCATGTTAAGGTATACAATACCCTTTGGAATCGAATGCAACGTCATTGCTTTACATCTTCAGCTGACGACCGATGTACACTACCATTCGTTTTCAGATTGGTCTTCCAGTCACCGAACGTAAAAGCTGTAGTCATTCTCCAGGTCCTTCCTGAGTCAATGAGTAATATCATTGACAACCTCCAAACCAAAAAGGACCTTACCTACGATCATGTCTAGAATAAAGTATTGGACTTGAAACCTGTGGTAAATCCCCAAGCAGACAAAGCATATAAAAGCGCTGTCATCAAAGGAAAAGGAAAGAAAAGGGAAATAGTTCGCAAGATGCTCGCTAACAATACCAAAGAATGTACCTACTGCAAAAGGCATTACCCCACTGTGTGGTCAGAAAAACATACTTGGAATGAGTAGAATAAACTCAAGCCTTCCAAGCAAAAGAAGATGGAAAGACAAGTGGTTAACACAGCTAAGATCAGAAAAGATGAGATATCCAAACTGGTCAGTACATCCTCCACCCTCTACTGTATACAAAGAAATCCTCACCCACTGAATCGGGTAAGAGATACTGGTATAAGGTCAACTACGACAAGCAACCTCGACCTTCATGTAAACTATGTACCTAGTACAGGTACCATTAAGTTGAGAGATGACTCGGTAATAGAGTCACACATTTCAGGAAAGGTTAGACTTCGCGCTAAAACTGGAAAAGGTGATATAGCTCCGATAGTCCTGCATTGAGTAAACTGGGTTACCAAGTTGGGTAAAAGCAACTTGATATCATGGCATGCTATGATGGCGATGGCAAAGGGTTTTTCTTAATGTAGCGAAGGGAAAGACATGTTCATATTAGAGCAAAATAAAGAGGAAGTGGTTGGGGGAAAACTAGATGATTAAGATTATGTTGTGTAAGAAGAAAAGGGAGTAGCAAACAAGATGACTTACCAGCAATAGCATGAAGTACTAGGATGCCCTACATCTCTTTACCCTTAAAACAACTACAGCGATGACACATCAATCCCTAATATTTCTAAAGACTGGCGCAGTAAAAACAGCATCACCTCAAAGTCAACAAAGTACAAATATCAAGCAACAGAGAACTGATGTGAAAATACTTTCGACCTGATCCATTAGGACCTAAGTGTAATATTTTCATCCTCATCTTTTGGCAACTCCTAGTACTATGTCAGGTTCATTGACGACTGTACAAAATACAGTTGGGTTTATCTGTTACGCTGATGTCAAACTCTAGTATAATTCTGAGGGACGTAGGCCTAATCTTTGATTGGAAAATCTGTCAAGGAAGGCTCATCGTGATAAATAGATAAAGTAAAGATTTAAAGTGTAAACAATTTTATATTGATAAGATTTCTGCTGCATTGCCAGATAATGTCTGTAAAGCTCAGGAGGCACTGTGATATTTATATCCAATGTCTAAGTATTTACAGACTACTTCTAACTACTATGCCTCTGAAGTACCCCCATGGTTTTAATAGGAAAATGTCCAGAATATTACAAGTGCAAACACCATTTGACCCAGAAACTAATCACACCCTTTCATGGTTCTGGAATAGTATTCCTCCATTGAGATGACTGTGTTATTTGTTATATCAAATAGTGGTCTTCTACTTAGTTTTCCGCATAGAAAATTATATTACTCTAGTCTTGTGGATTATTGTTCCAGTAGTCTCTTCAGTCATGAAGTGATCAGGTTGATGTCAGACCACATAGTGTCAATCATAAGTCTGAGCCCAATGTGTCAACATCTTAAGGGTCTCCGACCTATCTAAGTCTTCCTTTCTGAGCGTGCTTTCTGTCGGTCAACTGGCCTCTTTAGAGGAGTCCCATTGCTAAGACCAACCAACATACAGCTGATCTCAGAAGAGTATGGGTAGATTGGGTATGTTCTGAATAGCTTCTGCTACTGTGACATCCACTTGGAGTATTTTGCCGAAAGCATCCTATCACCTCTGGCCTACTGTATAGGATGACTAACTTTGAAGCCAACTAGCTCAGTGCACCAGTGATAGACCACTTCCGTTCCACTTCCCAGATGTCGCCAATGGTCTGCTTTCATACACCCTGCGAACAGCATGCTGTCAGAGAGATGACGGCGATGTATATTGTGTTATGAAGTAGGCTTCAGTGATGTGACATTTTAGTTGCAGGATGCAACTCTCGAATTCTCGCTAATGCTGTGCGGGCCCCAGCTGGGGTCTGGATGATGGTGTTGGCTCAACAGAAAATCGAGGATCTAAGCACAGTTACGCTAAGGTAAGGTCAGGGCACCTTTCATCCCTGATTTCCATATGCCTTATATGAGCTCCCTCCTACCAGGCTTTGTCTCCAATGCCTTTGTAACCATTTTATAATCTTTTCTAAATATATTTTAAGACTGTGCATAGTCAGATTGAGAATATCTTCCGTCTCCGCTATACCTCCGGTGATTGAAATTTATTTCCTATTTGGGATAGACTCAATACCACACCAAACTATCACCACCTTTTGGTCTGCACGCTCGCCTCGGGGGGGTGTAGGGTATCACTATCCATCCTTCTGGACTTTGAGTCTATCTCTACTGCCCTCTCCCTGTGAGGTTTACCCTCTAGGGATACCGCACCCTCTTCTTCCAGCATCTCACGATACTGGGTACCTCCCTTACCCCGCTTTTGCTAGGCCTCGCTTAGCTTCAACACGGTCAGGTTTTCCTCTTTTCATCTCGACAGACGGCTGGGATTACGGTTTGCGGTATGCGATTACGATGGATTCAGGTATCCCTCCCCCAAAGAAACTGGGGAGTTGTATCGGGTCTCCTCAACAGGCCACGGTCGATTTCGCCATTCTCCTTCCTCACTCGTCACTTCAGTAGGTGGTATTCTATCCACTACAGTGACACTTTCTCTCGTAGAACAAGGGACTACATGAGAGATGTGGTAAAACTGCGGGCTTTGTTTGGGGCTTGCTGTAGGCCACCTAGTAAGATACGAACACGATTCCGATAGTTGTTTTGATACCAGGGTCTACCCCTCCTTTACAATTCCTCGGTGCAATTTGCTGGCACCCTACTGCTAACACAGGCTGGCACCTTACTGCTACCCCCCCACCTTAGCTGGCACCATAGTGCCTACTACCCTTTCTGCTGGTCTCGGACCAGTACCACCCCCCCCTAGCTGGTACCTTACTACTACCTCTTCTTGGTCGGCACCCCGGCTGCTGGCCTCCCCACTCGGTCTGGATTTCTGGGGGACCTCTGGGGTTTTCAGACCCTGCCACACGCGCTCCTCTTGCTTCAGTTACGTTTCTCCTACCTTTGTTTCCCTTGCCCCTATTGCCAAGTCTAGCGGGCGTAGGGTACTATTACCCGTTTCACTGATCAGGGCTGGTTCTATGATAGCGACCTCGGTATATCTGACTAGCTTAGGCCCATGGTGTTCCTACGGGTTCGGTTTATGGGTTTTCATTAGTTTGAGGTTTCTTTCTGTTGTTTTCATTGGTTCACTATTGCGGTTTTAGGATTTCTCTTATGTCGCGTGTCTGTGGAGGTTTTGGGTTCGTGCATACTGTAGCGGTTGTGGTTTGGCGGAGTTTTTTACACCGACTGGCCTTGTAGTGAGACGGTTTTTCTTCAGCCTTTCTGAGCCAGGGCAGGGGTGGAGGTTTAGGTCTACATAGCTTGCACTGACGTGACCTCGTTCCTGAATACTAAATAAAATTGGATTTAAAAAAAAGAGCAAAAAAAGTAGTCAGGATGAAAAACCTTTCACATTTATTCGGCCATGGTAGGAAAACCTTTTCCTCTCTATCTTACTTCAGCCCTTCCTGGCATGTCAAGATTTTCATTTTGAAAATCTTTCAAAACATCCTCTGCATTTTCCACACTGGTGGCTGTCTCCTATGTTCTCTCATCTTCTGAACACCCTTGCCATTTCACAAAGTACCACAGTTCCCGCTTCTCTTGATAGTGGCCATGTACCTGTTTCCTGCAAGAGTGAACCTCGTTTCTTGCTATTTCGTCAACCTCCTATTCCAGATCACCATCAATATTCTATTGATCTCTAGGGGGTTGTTGACGATTGTCATAAACTGACTTGCATTAGGGTTCCAATAAAGCAATATGGAATATAGGATGAAAGTTCCATCGATCATATATGTTGAGCTTACAAGCTTGTGATCTGCATTTTTCCAAAATTTGGAAAAGACTGTATAGCTTCAGACTTAGGTTCTTTGATTTCTATCGTGTACAAATGTTTTTTACCTTTAACATTACTAGGTCCCTGTTCTTGAAGTCCAGCTGTTGTCTAGCTTTCCAGTCATAGTATTTTGACATTTCTTTCCTTGTCTTTTCTAGTGACCCATGGGCTTGTTCATGAATCATCTTAATCCAGTTCGCATAGAGTATTGCTCCTGGATTTTGAGCTTCTCACCCCTTCATGCATTCTGTTTGTGGATAAAATCGGTAGTTCTCATAGAATAGTGACATCTCTTAAGTGTTGGTTGCGGAGTTGTTATAGGCATGTTCAGCTAGTAGTAGTAGCTGATACCAATCATTTTGATCATAGTTGACAAAACTTTGAAGGTATCTTTCTCGTACTTTACTTGGTAAGTTCCATTAGTCCCACAGTTTGAGGGTAGTACGCCGGTGTCATTCTTCGCTTAATTTCCCATGCTTTCCAGAGGGATTCTCACAATTCTCCTGTGAACTTGGAGTCTATATCCGAGATGATTTCGGTTGGCAGGCCATGCAGTGTCCATTCCTTTTTCAGGAATACATTTGAGACATCTTCTGCTATAGCCGTTATTTGTAGTTCCACGAAATGTGCTATCCTTGAGACTCGATCAACTATGACCATTATCTCAGTAGATCCTTGCTACTCTGGTAGTTGTGTGATAAAGTTTACTGAGATGGACGCCCATGCTGCATAGGGTATTTGCAATGGTTGCAATAATCTACACTTAGTATGTCTAGGGGATTTGTTATGTAGGGATTCATCGCAGGATTATATGTAGTAGTTGACCCACTGTGCAAGTCCTTTCCTGTAGAAGTCCCTTATAATTATTTCTGATGTTTTCTCTTTTCTGTAATGTCCTGCAACCTTTGCATCATGATATCCTTTTACAATTTTGGTATATTGTGCCTGACTATTTGGTACCAATAGTCTTTGCTTATAATATAGTAGATTATTGGTTAAAGTCCAATCCTTGGGGAGCTCTTTCCCTTCGTCTCGTAATTTAACATGTTCTTCCCTCCTTTGCCTCCAAGCTGCATCTGTCCTGATAGCTGCCTGGATCTTGTTTAAGATTTCAGGATTGAACTGCTTCATAACTTTTTATAGGATAATAGCATTTGACCATGGAACTATCACTGGTACGACAGAAATGTCATACCAGTGTTTGTTGTCTTTAGCCGATTCCTATAGGTAGCTGATGCTAGGTTCAAGTTCTTTCATGATCAAAGATCTTGTCACAATATCGGTATTTCTGAATCCCACAGTTCCTCGTTCTGTGTCTTCCAAGTATTCTACTTCCATCATGTCTGAAGTATTGATTATTTCTACCATCAGTTGCACTATGCGATCAGACATTCTTATCTGGCAGTCCATGTCTTTATGGTTGAAGAGTATGATCTTGAGTTCACCAGTGTAATGGGCATCGATTACTTGAACTCTGCTGGAGATTCTGCTTCGGACTGCTAATCCGCTTCTTGGAGAAACTCTTCCATAAGTTCCTCCGCATAGTCTCACCGCTATCCCCAACCTTATTAAAACTTGTCCATATTTAGGGACAATGTCATCCTCTATGGTGTACAGGGCATGCCCTGCTGCCATTCTTGAGTCCTTTATTGGCAGGTATGCCATTTTGCTCAATCTCTTCATCCTAATCACAGTCGCTTTCCACCTCTGTGTGGTTCTCAATCTAAATGCTTATCCCCATCCCAGTCTTCTTCTTCACCACCTACCCTCGCTACTAGTGATATCAAGAAACTTCCTGGTTTCCAAATTTTCTCTATGTGATATGTAGCTCCCTCCTCACGATGGTCCTCCAGCCGACTGCTCAATGGATCAGGATTTCCTGCCTTCGTGCCTGGTCAGTATACAATACGGCAATTGTATTCCACTAACTTCTGAGCCCATCAAATTTGACGTTCACAGCAGACTTTTGAAGTGCGGAAGCATTGTAGGTATTTATAGTCGGCAAAGACTGTATTGAGTTTTTCCATTCTGATCAAGTGGTGTCTCCATTCTTTGAATGCTTCTAGGATTGCGAGAAGTTCCTTATTGTGTATCTCATAATTGCGCTCCACTGAGTTCAACTTTCGTGAATGGAATACTAGTGGATGTAGCTGTTTCTTCAAGTATTGAGAACGGATGCAATCGAGTGCGAAATTGCTAGCATCGGTTTCTACCATAGTTTGACTTTCTGGGAAAAAGTGGTGGATTCTGCGGGCTTTGGTGAATCGGTACTTCAGTTCCTCAGAAGCTGAATTCTGCTGGGTTCCCCATTTGAAATTCCTTGAATTTCCTTATAATGTCTTTGTTATAGGTTTGCAAATAGTGAGGAGGTTTTTTATAAATAGTCAGTCGAAGTTAGCGAATCTAATAAAGACTTGCACATTTTTAACCGACTTAGGTGGTTTTCAAACTAGAATAGATTCCACCTTGCAGGTACTTATGGACACCCGATCGACCGCCACAATGTAGGTGAGAAATTCAACATCCTTGGTAGAAAAGATTGATTTCTTTAGCCCTCCCGCTAATTGAAAGTCTCATAGACTTTGTGAAACTCTTTTGACACCTTCAATGTGTTCCTTTTCATCCTCAGAATATATTAGTATATCGTCAAGATAACAAAAAACTCCAATATCCAAGTATTCTTTCAGTACATTTGTTTTTCATATCATAGAAAGTGGCCGAAGCATTGATGAATCCAAATGATATAACCTTATATTCGTATTGCCCATATTTTATTCAGAAAGCTGATTTCCATTTATCTCTATCCTTAATCCTAATCAAGTAGTAGCTGTCGTTCTAGTCTAACTTAGTGAAGATCTAGGTACCTGCTACTCTGTCTCAGAGTTGGGACATTAGTGGAAGGGGATGTTTGTAGAGGATGGTAATCTTGTTCAGATTCTGGCAATCCACAACCTGCTATAGTCTCCCATCAGACTTAGATACGAATAATATATGTACTCCTGTGGGAGATTGACTTCATGTAATCTTTCCCTGCTTGATAATTGTTTCCCAGTATTCTGTCAACTCTTTAAGCTGTTTTTCGGATAGTGGATATATTAGTCCCCACGGGGGAGTTGATCCCGTGATCCAGTTAATCTCATGATTGAAGGTTCATCTAGGAGCTAGGTTTTCAGCCATCTTGGCTGCAAAAAATGGTTGCAATAGCAGTATTCTCGTGATAACAATTCAAGTTCCACCATATTTTCATTGTGTCTGATTCTTCCGATATCACCAGCATTGTGGTCTAAGGCGACTGATTCATCATATTGGAACAAATCCGTTGTTCCTACATCGTCTTCCACACTGCTTTCACTGCTTTTTGCAGTGAAAGTCCAATTTTCTGCATCTTTTATGTGATACACTGGGTGTTCGCCATGCTACCAACCAAATGGAATTATCATTCTATATTGACCTGCTTTAGCCACTTCACACAACACTACAGATATGTGTTGGTTTTTTCCTATTTCCAATTTTATAGGTAGGGTATAACACTTCCCTCCTGAGGCAGCTGTTGATCTATCAAAGCCTGAGATATCAACTGGGTTGTTGAATTTCACAATAGGGACGCAAAGGTCTTCAACTAGGTCTGTATCGATAAGCAATACGTTGAATCCCGGGTCGAATAAGACTTTCACTTTTTAGTGCATGTTGTGCATATCGAAGTAACTGATCCGCCGTGGACAGTGGTATCATTTTAGTTTTATAGCATCTTATTCCATGTGCTTAGTGTGGATTAGATTTTCTTGCCTCTTGCGTTTAGGCATCGTAGATATTGTGAGTAGGTAACAAGATGTTTGTTACCCTGCTATGTAGTTTCAACCATTGAGGTCTGTTCAGACAAACCAGTAATCCTTTAGCATGAACAATTTGGGCCAAGATACTAAGCGGGGTTTCACCAATAAGCAATTTGCATATGACCAGTTTTCAGGCTGGATGCCTTCTCCCAACATGCCCGACCTAGGTTCATAGCAGCCTTTCGAGTGGTTATTCGCCATTATACTCACAAGGTGTTGGGTACCAGCCTTTACCGATCCTTTCCCTTAGGGTTTCGGTTATCTGTCCAGCTACCCCAGAGGCGCATTGCACGCCAAAGCCGTATATCCCTACCTCACACTCTGGACAGAAGGTAAGATAGTACAATTATAGAATATGACTCAGACTTGTGTGGTAGGTGGAATGGCCTGCCTCGCTTGTCCTCCTGTCGTGTATTGTTATCAGGTAGATCTTACATCACTATGTTCCAACTTCTTCGGTATAGTAACTTGCTTGCACGTAGGTTGCAGGCAGCCACCATGTGACTCAACGAACTTTGTACTGTTGGCTCCTAGGCCATGTGGGCATGTCAATTATCCTCTCTTTCAATCAAGACTCTCCATATATTGATTCTTGTGTTCGAGCTCACAAGTCCCTTGTGGGATCTCTTCGCTCAGAGTCTACTTGCTTTGATCTTGAATGGAGAGGCTTGCTTTGTACCATGTTGATCATATTGAGTTTCGACTCTCGTAGTTGAACAGGGACTACCCAATCCCCATTGTGGTCAGTACCCAATACACCCCCAACAAAGGCGTTTTCCATTTTGATTCCAGTTCTATATGAATACTGAATATCCAAACGCTGCTGCCATTAGTGCCAATGAACTGACCTAGGTCAGTTTCTCGTCATCCGCCAGTTTCCAGATCCTATTCGTTCAGACTGGTTGGTGGATTGTAGTGACTCTGCATGCTCATTTAGGCTTCACAATAGCCGATCTTGTAAGCTGTATTGCTATTTTTATTAGTCTTGAACTGACCGCTGCCGCTGATATATGGGCGTCTGCCCAACATGTCTGATATATGTGGTTTTTCTTATCATAATGCGTACAATCCTTTTTCCACCTCTGAGTATCTATTACACTCTGTGAGATACCGGTATGGGCCTGTTCGTAGTTCATATGGGTTGTTTATGCTACACCGCCCATCTTCGTTTTTGGCCTTCTCAGCACGTCTTCCAGTTTTCGCTTTTGTGATGGGGCTCCACCTCGCTTGATATGAGGTTTGCCAGTCATTTCTCATTTTGCTTTATAGTCCTGTTGGTCTTTTCTTTTGACCTCTTAGACTATCTTAGGCTTTGGCGATTGGTCTCTTGCTAGCTTTTCCCTAGCACGAAGTGCTTCTTCCAATTGTCCACATAATATAAGCGCTTCTTCTTATTCTTGATCCATTGTATATTGTAAGGCCGTCAACCTGCAGACAAATTGTTTTGGAAGTTTGTTTTCCACTTCCCCCCTCCAGGATTCTCTGGTGATGCATGCCTTAAAGTTTAGGTTGTGCAAAATTGTAAGGTAATGCTCAATACTGTCTTCATACTTGACCAGCTTCATTTCTCGAAGTGCTTGTCTTTCGGCCTCCACTGGAGTGAATTATAAGATCATATTATATTCAAAATGAGTCCATGTAGCTAACTCTGGCTGCTGGGTTTCGACTAGAAATCCGTCCATAGCCTTCTTATACCAAATAGTGTAAGGAAGCACTATGTCTCTCTTTGTACAAGTGAGTGCATATATAACTTGTTACTGCACATTATATTAGATCCGTGGGTTTCTTTGAAAAAGTCTGTGCATTGTATAATCCCGACATATATGTCTTGCATGAATTTGTCCTCAAAGAATGAGGGTGGCTCTGATGGTCACTTCACAGTAAGCCCCATTGCATTGGTAAGTGTCTCTACCATACCAAACTGTTCTGGTGTCTGTCCTCATCTGCCACGGCTTGAACTTTCTCTCTTTCTACCTCTCGCGTCATCATCATTGTCATCATTGCTAGAATCTCCTAGTTCATATCCCTGCGCTCCTGAGGGGGATGCATTAGCAGCTTCCTTGCCTTTCCCCTTCTCCCTTCGGGTAGGCGAAGCGTGATATTCTTGGTCATTCTCCTCCAACAGTGTGGGTCAGGGGGCTGGTCTTGCAGCATCTTGACTTGGTATGGTAGCCAGTATCTTATTTACCAATGCCGTTAATTCTCTCATGGCATTATTTGCATCTTCACCCTACTGATGCTCCGGAGTTTTGATTTCCTGAATTTTCTTTTGATGGAACAGTTGATTCAACCTCCACACATTTATCATCTGGTCCATATTCTTTTCATGACTGACACTTTGGGAACGAAATTCTTGGAATTCCTTTCCTTGACCAATAATCATTTGTGCCAGCATTTGGTTGTGGGCTAGATCATCTTGGCTTTATAGCCCAAGAGCTCCATATAAGCTCGTGGTTACCTCTTCATGTTCCGGCTGATGCTGATCCTATGCATCTATCGTTTTTGCTACTTCTTAAAGCATTTCCTGCTGGATATCCTTAACCTCTTGTTCTACACATGCCAGCTGGATCAATAAGATCTCAATATCATTATCATAGACATCTGGTCCTTCTGTGATTTGCTGTTGTACCTTAAGTAGCTTTAAGGTATTGTCTTGGGTGACTCCCTTTCAATGTTTGAAGGCAATATTGGCTTGGTCAAGAGATATGTCGATATTTTTTCCAATTCGATCCAAGGTTATTCTCAGACAACTAGAAGGCTTAGTTACGTTCGCAGCATGTTCTCCTGACTTTGGTCTTGATGCCTGTAATACTCACGTGGTACTAGCTATACTGGAGGATTGATGAGAGGGAGGTACAACTGTTCTCCAGAAATGAGTGACTCACGGGGTCACTGGAGATGGACTCCATATGGCCACATCATTAGTCCCCTTTGCATCTGGTCCTGTGTCCATAGGTTCTTCTGCCATAATCCTCTTTCTCAGATCTTGTAGTATCTTAGCCACAGTTATCTTTTTCAAAAATAGGCTAATTGTTTTAATAGTCCTGGATGAGTGATTACCTGTACTAGATACTAGAGTTCTCGATATCCTTTGAAAGGGTTGAGGAATCGTATAAATGATATGCAATATCGGAGGAGCTCCAGATGTGTACGTAAAAACAGGTTCATGCGATCTGATTCTGGGTTTAGGACATGGATTTCCCTTTTGCAAGGTTTATGATATACTTGTAGTATATGTATGGGTTCCTAGGCCCAGGCCGAGAGGTTGGGTGCTCAGTGGCTAACTGTGACTAGTTTCTTGTTTATAGAGTACTGGGTACTCCAATTGACGAGGTCTTCCAACTTGTTAGAACTCTACTCCAAGTTCGAACTGTGCCAGGTGCGATATATGTACTTGAATTGATCCCTGGCTGTGATCCTGAAAGCTATTGTAAACTACGAGTGTTCTAGTGTATATTGTTCTTCAATTTCGAGCAGCTGTGTCGTGAATATTTCTTGAAGTGTATGTATATGGATTAGACAGTCATGTACTTCAAATATGTAATCAAAGTGAGTACTTAGGGTGGAATTTGAAGTAAACTTGTAGTTCATATAGTAAGCTTTCGTAACAGGAGAACTATCAATATACTGTTAGGTGGACGTCTAAATCTAGTATAATTCTGCGGGACGTAGGCCAAATCTTTGATGGGAGAATTTGTCGAGCAACGCGTGTCTCGATAAATAGGTAACATAAAGATTTAAAGCGGAAACAATTTTGTATTGATAAGTTCTCGTCTCCATTCCTTGATGATGTCTGTAAAGCTCGGGAGGTACTTCGATAGTTATATTCCATGTCTAAGTGTTTGTAGACTACTTCTAACCACTATACCTCTGCAGTACCACTCTGGTTTTAATATGCAAATGTCCAGAATCATACAAGTGTGAACACCCATTGACCCTGAAATTTAACAAACTATTTCATGGTTCCTGAATAGTATTTCTCTATTGAGATGATAGCGCTAGTTGTTATACTAAACCGGAGTCTGCAACTTAGTTGTCCGCATAGACTATTATATTACTCTAGTCTTGTTGACTATCATTCCAGTAGTCTCTTCAGTCAAGCAGGGATAAAGTTCATGCCAAACCACCTAGTGCCAATTGCAAGTCAGTGCCCAAAGTGTTAACGTCTTAAGGGTCTCTGACCTATCTAAATCTTCCTTTCTGAGCATGCTTCTCCCTGGACTGCTGACCTCTGTAAAGGGGTCCCATAGATAGGACAAGCCAACATGCAGCTGATCCCGGAATGGTATCAGTGGATTCAGTATATCCTTAATAGCTTCTTCTACTGGGACATCTTCTTGAAGTATTTTTTCTGAAAATGTCCTGTCACTTGTGGCCTATAGGTTAGGATGCCTAACTTTGAAGACTACTATCTCAATACGCCTGTGCCGGATCTCTTCTATTCCACTTCCCAGATGTCACCAAAGGTCCTCCCCCATATCCCCTGTGAACAGCATGTGGTCGGATAGATGGTGGTGATGTATATGGTATCCTGAAGTGGGCTTCATTGCTGTTACACTTTAGTTACAGGATGCAACTTGCAAAATCTCACTAATGATATGAAGGCCCCAGCAGGGGGCCACAGGATGGTGTTGGCTCTCCGGAAAATTGAGGGTCTGTGTGCAGTTACCCTACCATGAGGTCTGTGCACTTTTTGTCACAGTTTTCCATGTGCCTAACATTATTCTATTAAGGTCAAGTTGGATACTGTAAAAGTGTTGACACAGTCCATGAAAGAAAGCCAAACCCAGGATAATGATGTTATTAAACCATTCTGAACAGATAATGGCGGAGAATCTGTCAACAAAAAGATGCTAGAATTGTTACAGAAGCAGGAAATTGCCGGTAATAAAACTGCTCCTTCTTCTCGTGAATCTAATAGTGTTGCTGAACAACACAATAGGACAATAATCACATTGACATGTTTTATGCTAATAGGACTACCACTATGCGTATGGGCTAAAGCAATCACAACTGCCATTCACATAAGGAATAGACTTCCTAACTGATCTATCAGAAATTCAACAGCCTCTGAATCTCTTTATAACAAAAAGCACTTGATAAATTATCTTTGCCCGTAGGCGACCAAATGCCTGTCCCTATACTGGCAGAAACATGCAAACCAGGAAGAAAGTTACTGCGCTGACCAATAGAAGGATACCTTGTCTGATACACTTTTTCAAATACGATATAGTAAATATATGCTCCCTTAAAGCATCAGATATCAGAAATGCGACCGATTTAGTGGTCAAATAAAATGATAAAACCATCCACTCCATCAGAATCATTACCGGAACCAGAAACCTATGCAAACGTCTTTCTGCAACCTCTTCCTACTCCATATGAGCTACCAGAATTGAATAAGGAAAAGACACCACCAAAACCAGCAACCGCAGTATATCCTCCTCCACCACCAGAAAGCCCAGAAGACTATGATGAACCTGCAACACTAGAGGCAATCCCAGAACTCCCGGTACAGGAGAAACAACCTGAGGAACTGTTAGGCGGATGCTGATCTAGTATAACTGAGGAACATAGGCCAAAATCCTTTTCGGAGCATCTGCCGAGCAAGGCTTGTCGCAATAAAATAAGTAAAGTAAAGATTTATGAGGTAAACAATTTTATATTGATAAGATCTCTTCTCCGTTACTTGATGATGTCTGTAAAGCGCTGGAGGCAATTCGATATTTATGTCCTACGTCTGCGTGTTTGCGGACTACTTCTAACTACTATGCCTCTGATGTACCACCCTAGTTTTAGTACGCAAACGTCTAGAATCTTATAAGTGTAAACACTGTTTGACCCTGAAACTTAACAAACCCTTTTACGGTTACGGAACAGTATTCCTCCGTTGAGATAACTGCACTATTTGTTATACCAAACAGCATTCTCCAACTTAGTTATCCGTATAGACTATTATATTACTCTAGTCTTGTTGACTGTCATTGCAATAGTTTCTTCGGTAATGAAGTGATCAAGTGCATGGCGGGCCACCTGGTGTCAATCGCAAGTCCGAGCCCTACATGTCAAGTCTTAAGTGGCTTTGACTTATCGAGGTTTTCCATTCCGAGCATGCTTTCCATTGGTCTGCCAGCCTGTGTAAAGGGGTTCTATTACTCGGACCAATCAACTTACAGCTAATCTCAGAAGGGTATGAGTAGATTTAGAATACCTATAAGAGCCTCTGCCACTGGGATATCTTCCTCGAGTATTTCCCCAAAAACGTCCCGTCCCCTGCGGCTCTTAGTTAGAGAGCCTAATGTTGAAGCCTACTATCTAAATGCGCCTCCGATGGATAACTTCCGTTCTACTTCTCAGATGTTGCCAAAGGTCCCCTCTCATATATCATGTGAACAGCATCCGGTCAGCAGGATGGCGGCCATATATATGGTATTCTGATATGAGCCTCATTGATGTGACTTTTTAGTTCTGGGACGCAATTCTTGAAATCTCGCTAATGACGTGCGGGCCCCATAAGGGGGCCCGCGCGGGGTGTTGGCACTCCGGTAAATCGAGGATCTGTGCACATGTCTCATATTTCCATATGCCTAACAGGAACTACGTGCAATGAGGACAGGATCTAGAAGACGTATTTGCCCACTCCAGTACTATGGTAGAAATGTTCAACTACAAGCAAATGAGCACCTCATGACATATTACCAAGTGATCAAAAGCTCCCTTAAGGACCACTGGACCTCAGCTATGGGCGATGAGATAAATCTACTGAAGAAAAATGGGACTTTCAATGAGATAGATAAGGCGACAGGAAAAAACCAAATTGGTAGCAAGTGGGTATAAAAAGCAAAACGAAATGTTGATGGTACCTTGAAATGATACTGTGCAAGAGCCATACCCAATGGTTTCTCACAAGTATGTGGGTTTGACTTTGAAGATACCTTCGCACCAGTTATCTGTTACGAATCACCTCATTTCTTCCGCGCAGTCAGTGCTGAAATCAAATAGCGTCTGACACAATTCAATGTTAAATCTGCCCTCTTTCACACTGAATTGAAAGAAGATATCTACATGCGACATTTACCTGAGTACAGTAATAGAGACAAAGTATGGCGACTTAACCACTGTTTCTATTGAATTAAGCAATCCGCGAATGAATAGTATACTCTTCGTGCTAGATACTAAACCTCTAGAGGCTTCGCGAGATCCTCCTTAGACTCATGCATGTTCATTGATAATAAACACAACATCTACGTATCGGTTGATATTACCGACATTTCCATATACTAAGCCGAAATCCTGGAAGCCACCTGTCTGATCTAAGACCTCAATACCATATTCTAGATTACCTACTTCAGGGAAGCTATATTCCTGCTTGTTCTCCACATCGTGCATACATCAGATGGCATACATCTTATCTAAGAATGATATATCATGTCAATCCGCGCAAGGTACTCCAGGAAAACTCACATTGTGTCTCCACACTCTTACCGAAAGGCATTCATCTACGGAAAGGAACTGCAGCGGAACAGATACCTGAATCTTCCATATACCAATTGATAATAGGATCGCTTATGTATTTGACAACTGGTACAAGACCTGACCTAGCATATACCATTTCACTTCTCTCACAATTATCTTCATGTCCCATGGAACAACACCTCAAGGCCACAAAGCATGTTTTAAGACACATCAATGGTAGAAAGAACATTGAACTCCACTACTCATACACCACTATAAATGCTATCAATACCTACGTCGATGGCGACTTCGCTGCTTATTCAGATACCTACTTTTCCTTTATGGGATACATTGTGCTTTTCAACTGTGCTTGTATCCCCTGGTAATCTAAGAAACAAGCCTCTATCACACAATCTACAACTGAAGGGGAATATGTAGCCATATCACTAGCGGCGCAACAAATGCAAAGGTACATCAAGGATCTTAAAGACAACCACCAAACTATACTTATCGCCTCACATGCCGATAATACCAGCACAAATTTCCTAGTGACAAACCATCAGTGAAACGAATGAACAGAACATATCCATATACATTTCCATGAAATTCGCAATGAAATCGATAACAGCTCCTTTGTACTACTTAAGGTTGCATTTTCAGAAAACCTAGCTGATATATGTACCACGACTTTAGCGAAACTGGCATATGAGCCTCTTATAGGACTATTAGGCTGTAAACAATGCGGAGAAGTGTTGAAATTTCCAACTATTCATTTCATTTGTATATTTCTTTTAAATAACTTATATTTCCCTCCTTAGTTATATTTTTTGGTTTACCTATAGATCACTAACATTACTATAACTAGAGTACATACAATGGTTATTTCATTTATACTTCATAACAACGATGAGATAATTGGATATATATTTTCTCATTACATGTGTTGGATGTTTTAGTTATTTTCATTTATCTAATACAACCTTTTCAGAAATTACATTGCACATTGTTATTCCACTTAAAATCTCTCACACCATTACAGTTTTTATGTATTTTACCAGAGATTTTCTTGGTAGTTTTTCCTGGTCAAACTTGTTCGGACATATGTTTCTTACAAAGTTTTCGTATTCGTTTCTTTTCTTCGCTTAAGTATACACATCAGTATTTATAGCTGGTTACCGCTCTGATTGTTAGAAAGAATTAAGGACAAGAATTACTACCAATCTACCTTTCAACTACAATACTCCTCGCTCTAGTGTGTCCACGGCATATCTTTAATACTGTACTGTGTTTTCGTACTCAAGCTATTAAGATTGTGCTGCTATATACAAATTCAATAACATCTAGGTGCTATAGTATCACATACTTGGTCTAAAGGACCATGCAGGTATCTCATGTTAAAATCATCACTTAGAAAATCACAAAGGTAAGGGAGGACTCGCATGTTGTATGATTCCAAGAGCTAATGAATGCTCAAGGAACTTGAACATAAACCATACATCAGCAACAAAAGGAGCTACCTCTGATGCTCGCATATTGCATCTGGATAGCTGGTAGCTGTCATTTGTATATTGTGTATCCTGTATATCGGGATATTCAAAGCATGTCCACAGTACTTCATGTATATATAGTTAGTAGACGGGATGCCACCCATATCCAGTGGTAATATCAGATGTCTGGGGAGTCTGGCAGTAACAGGGGATGTGCGGGTCTTCATGAAGACATTCTAGGAGAGTTCTTTTCAAGCCCCGTTTCTGGATCTGGTTACTGTGGCTCTGAGTTCATACTAGTATGGCTAGAACAACAAATCTCTGATACCATGCTAGCCCTAGTAAGTACTAGAATCAGCTTCTCTGCAAGAAAGCTAACCTTACTGTAGCAGCCAAAATAGAAGACACAGCAGGAAATCTATTTTAGGTTTTCGAAGAATGGTAGAGCAGAAATACTGCAAGTTTTGAATGTAAAAGTGCATGATAGTTGAGCTCTGCTAGTGGTAACATGACTCAGATGGGTTGTAGTTCATTTTTCTGCTTCTTTCATTAGGTCTTGCAACCACACAACATCCTTCCTTGCCATCATAATAGGCTAAGTACTTGTACTGATTTAAAGTGAGATTCCTTCAGAGCCCTTTTGGTGCAGCATGCAATAACTTGGCTCCTAGGTCTAGGCGATACGAGCTTTCCAACAGCATGAAGAGCGTCGACAAAGAACTAATATCTATTGAGTTACAGCCTGGTAAGGTATTAGTAAAGTTGGTACTAAGTTCTAATTTTAACACCAGATTCCTACAGGGTGCTTTTAGCACAGCTTCTGATACTTAGGCTCCGAGGCCCACTCGATGCCAGCATTCCGAGAGACTCCGTTGCCGTTACAACCACAGCGAAAGAAAAAACCACACCAAATTTTTCGCCGCGCTTCCACCTCATTGGTCAACAACCAATTCTCACTGCTTCCCCCAACACTTTTAAAGACTTTTCATCAACAAATCACCCTCTATTATTTGTTTTCATCTACCTTTATCAACTGAGTCCTTCTACTGTCCCCTCTGATGGCCCCCAGAGGCAGAGGAAGAGGCAGGGGTGCCACAAATCCCCTTGCCACCCCTTTTAACCCACAACCGTGCCCCCAACAACACTCCTTTCCAGCAGACACTGACATGGGTGAAGGCTCTGCCTCTCCTGTCCATACTGTTGGCAGCACCATCAATCCTGCTTCTCACGATTCGGAATCGGAAGAGCTCACCCGGGAATTCCTTGACTCAGTCATACTTGATGTCATTGACAAACACAACCAAGGGGCAACACGAGTTCGAGCCCTTAAACAACACCTGTTGGTAGTTCAGGAACGAGACATCAAAGACACTCAAGAACTCAAAGATCAAATCACTGCCCTCACCACCCTTGTTACCACCATTCAAACCCAACTACAACAACCGCCATCCACGGCCACCACCACCCTACCTATTCCCCTACCAGTTCAACCGCCAGCACAAACCTGGGCCCAAAAAGCGGCCAAATCAATCACCACCAAGACTACAACCACCCCACCAAACAAAGTTTCATCAGCTCCAGTTTTGACGAAACGCGACCGTACCATTGTCATAGAACGAGATGGAACACCACTTCCTGAAGACACCAACCACCTTGCCATCCGTGATGCTGTCAACGCAGCCATCAAAAAACAGCTTGTCTCTACCATTGAGTTTACTCCAAACCACTATGTCTTCCTCATCACTAAGGATAACACACCTGCCTCTACTATCCTCAAGAACCATCGTTTCGCAATTGAGGAAGCCATAAGGTCCACTTTCCCTGCTGCCAATGGCCTTAAGAAGGATGAAATCTGGAATAAGGTCATCATTCACGGCATCCCCACTACCTCATCTTTCACCACTGTCCAGGCAGAAATTGAGACCTTCAACCCTGGCACCCACCTTCCCCGTCCCCCCAGATGGCTTACAACTGAAGCCCAAC
>JACCEG010000044.1:227954-241036 GCA_014065205.1 Tuber brumale | reverse complement strand
ACCTGCACCTCGCCCATAGGGCCACCTCCCCCATCCTCTCTTAAGCAACTTTTCTTTGTTCAACATAACTGCCTGGGAAGCTGGGATGTGTTTCTTTCATTGTTTAATAGCTTTCGGTCACTGAAAGCACGCCCGCAGATAGTCCTACTACAGGACCCCCCCGTTTACAAAAATAGGCTTCCTACATTTGTTTCTTTCAAATCATTGGCTCCGCCGTTTAAACAAGGAACCCCCCCCAAAGTGGCTACCTATGTTTACTTGGAATTTTTAAATGTGTTTTCAGTACTTCCTTGTTTTTTTGATAGGCCTGATTTCATGGCCATTGATGTGTTTTTCCCCCTAGGGCTTTTTGACTCCGATCACTCACGATTCAGGGCCTATAACCTTTACTCCACAGTTGCCAGCTCCTCCGGGAACAGAACGTTCGACCCACTTACTTGCTTCCCACAAAGTTCCTTCCCCACACTAGTGGCCGGGGACTTCAACATCCACCACCCACAGGCGGACCCTCTAAGAATGATCTCCACGAACGAGTTCTCCACCTCCAATCCCTACTTCGAAAGAGTAGCAGACTCAGGTTTTCACCTCTCCAATACTCCTGGAGCGTACACCAGGTTCCCTTTCGACATCAACACCAGACCGGGTGTTATAGACCTGGCCTTCACCAACGCCCCCCTCACACGCTTCTTACACTCCTGGTCAACTCACCTCCTGGCAACAGGCTTGGACCACCTCCCCATCGCCATAGTGTTCACTGTACCCCTCATGAGAATGGCTCCTCCATCACCATACTGGGACAAGACGGACTGGGAGCTCATCATCGAAAAGTTGAAGGACCTCAAATTTCCTCCCCCGCGCCCCCACCCCACCGACCACGATCTAGACAGCTGGCTGGACAGGCACTTGCACACCATCACCACTCTTCTCAAATCATGCACCCCGACCAAGAAAATCTCGATCCACTCAAAACCCGCGTGGAGTTTGGAGATAACACAACTGAGACAAGCCCACCACCGGGCCTCCCGGGTGCACCGGAAGGACCCCACCCAAACGTCCCTGGACGAACTAAAAACCAACCGAAATCGATACTTCAAGGCGATTAAGAAAGCCAAGGCCAGCTACTGGAAAGACTTGCTAACCGGAGTTACGCCGCAGACGGTCTGGAAAGCGAAGAAAGCAGCCATGGGAAGAGAGGAAGACCGCTTCCCTGACCTTCCCGGAGCAGGTTCACCACTCCATATCAACGATGCTCTGCTAACGCACTTTTTCCCCGCTAAACCTCCCGCACAATCAGTTGCTTACCCCCGTTTTGACCCTGAGCACCCGCCACTGGCGCCGGAGGAGGTCTCCTCAGCTCTAGCAAAATCGTCCAACACTTCAGCTCCTGGCCCAGACCAGATCCCCTACGGGGTCTGGAAGAGAGTCGACACGATAAACCCCTCACTCCTGACCTCTCTTCTTGCCCCTCTCCTCGCCTATGGACACCACCCTAAAAGCCTCAAGATGGCTAATGGGATCGTCCTGCCGAAACCGGGGAAACCGGACTGTTCCACCCCCGCCTCGTTCAGAATCATTGTCCTACTTGGGACCTTTTCAAAGATATTGGAAAGGGTGGTAGCTACTCGCCTCTCCCTAATCGCCCGCGAAGTAGGGCTCCTCAATCCCAACCAATGCGGCTCATTAGCTGGCCTCTCAACTTTCGATGCAGCGGCAGCTCTAGTCCAAGAAGTCAGGGCACGCCAAAACCCCTCCTCTAAAGCATCCTCCCTATTCCTGGATATAAAGGGCGGATTTGATAATGTTTCCTCCAACCTCCTCACCGCCAAACTCAGGGCTAAGGGCACCCCCAAGTACCTGGTTGCCTGGGTCCGATCATTTCTCACAGACCGCTCCTGCCGCTTATTGTTTTAGGGTGCACCAGGGGTGTTTGCCCCGGTGCAAGTTGGCACGCCCCAAGGGTCTCCTGTTTCTCCTTTGTTATTTTTGATTTATGTTTCCGAATTGCATGTTTCCATACCCCGTGGGGTGATTTTCTCCTATGTTGATGATTTTTCAATTACGGTTTCTACTGCTTCTTATAGGGGGAATATTAGGTATCTTCAGTTTTGTTTTTCTTTGCTTCAGAGCAGGGCAGCACGGATTGGAGTTTCCTTTTCAATCCCCAAAACGGAACTGATACACTGGAGGACGCCTAAGGACAGATCCCCGGTCTCTAACCAACCAATAGCCCTCAATGGCTCCATCTTTTCGCCGTCAGCCTGCCTCAGGTGGCTAGGGTACTGGTTTACCCCGACACGCGAAACAACAACTCACTTCACCAAAAGACTCACGCTGCCCTCAGGGGCCTTCGCCGCCATTAGAAGACTCGCCCCCCCAGGGATTGGAATCCCTCCTCACATATGCCGCAGGCTGGCAATGGGCCTCATACTGCCCATCCTGACCTACGGGGCCGACCTCCTCGCACCAACACTGGCCACCATAGACAAGATGGCCGCCATATGGAACAGAGTAATGCGCTGGGTGACCAACTGCTTCACCTTGACTCCCACTACCATTCTAGCTATTGAGGCATGCCTCCCGCCGCTTAGCCTGCTCATCCCCCACAGGAGAAGGATGGCCGCGCTCCGGCTGGCCTGCTCCTCCCCTGCATACAACCCGGTCTCGGCTAGGCTCCCCCCTGATTTCCCCTCATACACTACCCACCCAGAAAGGGCCCGGCATCGCGGACTCCTCAGGGGGAGAAAACAGAACTACATTCCCCTAGGTTGGAGCCAGTACAAGGCCGAACAAGCGATGAGAAGACACCTCCCGATCGATTCACTAGCACATCTTCTTCTGCCTATGATGAGAGGGGACGAGCCCCTGCCCTCAGCCTACCCGGCACTGGAACCAGGGCTAACGCCAATGCCCACCACCAACTCGGGCTACAGATCGCTCAAAGCCTCCCTGAGGGGGAAACTACGGGAAGACTGGACTCTCCTGGCCCCACCCCCAAGATACTACCAATACAAGCCTTCGCTAAGACCTCACGCCTTTATGGGGCTTGACCGCTGCACGGCTGGACGGATATACCAGGGGCGTTCTGGAAAGAGCTACCTCACAGCACATCACTCCTGGGAGGACCAAGGGTCCTCCCCCCTCTGCGCTTTTTGCGAGGAAGACGAGGAAACGTTTCCCCACGCAATCCTTCACTGCTTGGCCAAAGCCGATAAGAGGACACTCTACCTCCATGGAGTCTCCGACATCGGCCAAGGCTCCCCTGTCTGGTCCTCCCTCCCCGCCATAATTGGCCTGGCAAACTTCATCTGGACCACTGGTACCGGATTCCCTCCTCCCATGCCGCCGATCAGGCCGCTTTCGCCCCCTAGGGAAGAATCTTCCACCTCTGCTGCTTTGCTTTGATTTATATACTTGCTTTGTGAGATTTTCCTTGCTTTATGTGATGCGGGATTTTATTTATTTTTCTACTAGCTTGAGTGGTCATTGTTGGTGGTGCTTGTGACGAATTTGTCATTTTGGAGACTTGTGCCGCTGGTTTCTTTTGTTTGTTTGTTTGGAATTAAGGTTTTCATTTTGCCATAGCTTACGCTGCATGCATGTTCTTGTACCTAACAAGTAATATATGATATAAAAAAAAAAAAAAAAAAAAAAAAATAATAATAATAATGCCAGCATTCCAACAGTTTAAACAATAGCTACTTGACACCAATATTCATGAAGTTGCAGCCTATTTTAGAAGTGGTAATCCCTTTGTATGGCTTTGACTAAGTGCTGAATTTGACATGGGATTCCTTCATATCCCTGTGGGTACAGCACATGATACCTAGGAGGCTAGTTTTCCCTGATTCCAGCTTTCTAATGAGTAAAAAACCGTCTACCTGATACCAGTATTCATGGGATTATAGGGTATTATGCAAGTGGTATTCTCTGAATAAGGCTTTGACTAGGCACTGAGTCTGATACCAGACACATTCAGAGCCCTTACAATACAGCTTCTGATACTTTGGTGCTTAGACTTACTCAATACATGCTTTCCAATGGCTGGAGGAATATCTACCTGTTGCCATTAACCATGGAGTACAGCCGATCATGGAAGTGGTATTTTCTAGTAAGACTTTGGTTCAGTGCTGGTTTGACTGCAGATTCCTTCAGGGCCTTTAGAACACAGCATCTGATACTTGGAAACCTAGTTCCACTCAATACTAGCTTTCTGATGGTCCAGGGATTGTCTATACAATGCCAGTAACCGTAGAGTTACAGGCTATTATGAATGTGGTATTTCCTGGTGAGGCTTTGGCTAAGTACTGTGCTTGAAGTCAGATTCCTACAGAGTCCTCATGATGCAGCTTCTGACACTTTAGCCTCTAGGCCTACCCAATGCTAGCTTTTCAACTGTCTAAAGAATGTCTACTCAATCCTAATAACCATGGAGCTACTGGCTATTATGCAAGTGGAATTTCCTGGCGAGGCTTTGGCTAAGTACTGACTTGGATTCCAGATTCCTTCAGAGTGCTTTTGATACAGCTTCTGAAACTTTGGTGCCTAGATCTACTTGCTGCCAATCTTCTAGCAGTCCAGGAAGCGTCTACTCGATGCCAATAACAATGGAGTTACAGGCTGATATGCAAGTGGTATTTCCTGGTGAGGCTCTAGCTAAGTACCGACTTTGATGCCAGAATCCTTCAGCAGCCTAAGGACACAGATTCTGATACCTTGAAGCCTAGGTTCACTCGATGCCAGCCATTTACTGGGTCAAAGAATTTCTACTTGCCACCAATTATCAGGGAGTTAAAGATTGATATGAAAGTAGTATTCTCTGGTTAGGATTTAGCTTAGGGCCGAATTTGATGCCAGATTATTTCAGAGTCCTTTGGACGCAGCTACCAATACTTTGACTGCAGGTTCCACTCAGTACTTGCCTTCCAACGGTTCAAAGAATATCTACTCAATAGCAATAACCATGTAGCTACAGCCTATTATGTTCTTTTCTTGCCTAGTACTTGCTACTGCTGAATATTAGCTTTTGTAGGATACTCATAATATAATAAAGACGACTTTTGTAGACATATTGTGTAAATTTCCAACTATGACATATGTCAGCAGTATGAGTTACACTCTTGTATCTAGTGAATCTGGTAATTTGGTGGATGCTTTGGGCTCCAGATGCTAGTATGACATCAGAATATGTCCTGGACATTTGGTTGCTACATTTAGTTGTGTCATGTATCTCCTGCATATTGGGTTGTCAGGTCTGGTTGTATTCTGTGCATCCTGTACTTGGGTGGCTACATCCTGAGAGTGGTTGTTATACTACCTTGTATCTTAATTTGAAATTCACATTTTGCACGCCTGGTATATCAGATGCATAGGAAGTACAAGATGCAGGTATGAATTTTTGCGAATGTATCCAGCCCAGGGTCACGGTACCACAAGGAAAACTCAACTGTTACGCACTTTTACCGCCCAAACTTGGAGTGTTTGTGCTCTACAATTCTTCTGGAACGTAAAATTGATATCCTGGCCTGTCCCGTATTTTTGTTCTCCTACAAAGATTACCTTTGCAGCTGAAAGAGTTGTTTTAGAGCTTGCCAGGCTAGCATAGTATAAATATTTATTATTCTAGTCATGCTAGTATAAGCTTAAGGACTAAATCATATTTAACTTTAACCTCCTGGCAACAGTGACCATATCTAAAAATGGGGTTAAGGCTTGCCAAGTTCTCATTTAGGATGTGTTACTAACACCTCAAACATACCCAGTTACTCCCAGATATCCAAGCTGACTCTTATTACTACCAGATACTCTTGACATCTCTCAATACCACTGGATATAGGTGATATTCTCAGTACACTCTGGATGCACCTGATGTACCAGAGATGTCTATAGTGCTTCCAGATTTACCAGATTCACCGGATACAAAGAACAGCTACATGCTATCTTGATGCAGCACTTGCATATCAGATACTGGCTTCTTTTATGCTGCTGTAGCTTTTTGCTAGACTTGAGCCAATTGGAGTGGATTTTATAACTTATACACAATCCATTTCATAATAGAACTTTAAAGTTCTATACTCAAAGTTAGTTAATTCTTTTCTCTTGCAATATATTTTTTTCTATTAAATATCATCAAAAGTTTTTATAAATTAATACTTACTAAAAAGTTTAAGTAGATAAAATACAAGAGTTTGTAATAGTTCTTAAGAGAATATGTGCTGATAGAACAGTACTTGATCCTGCTATTATAATCTTAATATAATAGAGCTTAGTGCTAAATAGTTATAAAAGATTCATGGGATTCTAAGAAATATTTGATTTGATTATTCTTGAAATGGATGAAGAGATTAAAAAATAGCTCATGAATATCTTGAACACAACTTGGAAAACAATAGTCTATCAGCATATAAGGCAGTAGGAAATAGTTGACTGGTACACTTTAGTAGACATAGCAGTGAGATCAATATCTCATTTTTACAGTTCTGTATATTATTTCTTTTACTTTTTTTTACTTTTTTTAATGGGCAAATTACTTGTTAGGGTACAAGAATATCTATCGCCCATCTCAGGTAGATATCTACTGATTGAAATTTAATTCCTAATTGGGAATGTCTTAACACCCAGAGAATATCAGTACTTTTTCCTCACTATACTCTCCCATAACGAGGTTGCTGGCCATCCATCCTTATTTACCTTTGCCCTCAGACCTTATCTGTACTACTCTCTGTCCTACAGGTTTACTCAATAGTATCTCCATACTTTTCTGTAGTATCTCCTGATATTACTTTTCCACTTTACTCCACTTTTGTTCAACACCTCACTTGACATCAGCAATGGTGGGGACTCCCTATTTCCCTCTTCGTGAATAACGTAGAATTCAGTTTGCAGTATACAATTGCAAGGGATGATTTTCTTACTCCTTTTGGGGGTAGAAGACTCTCTACAACAGGCTATAGTCAATTTCACCTCTTGCAACCCCTGTACCTGCTGGCTGGTGGTATCCCATCAACTAAGTGATACTATTTCAATTAGAACACCAAACTACATGAAAGACTTGATAAAATAGCAAGAGGTGTGGCAAAGGACACCACCTATATCAATATGAAAAAGAGCTTAGGTACTGTGCATTCTCTGTATCGGACGTACCAAACACAGGAATGTGAACCATAATTCAAGATACCAGGTAGCGTAGCAGCCACAGATAGGCAGGCACTGAATACTAGTATACGTGAGTGATGTAGGCCAAATCTTGCATTATAGAATCTGACGAGAAAGGCTCGTTGCGACAAAATAGTTAAGATCATGATTTAAATCGTAAACAATTTTATATTGACAAGATGTCTTCGTGGTTGCTTTATTATATTTGCAAAGCTCAGGAGGCACTTTGATATTTATATTCCATGTCTGAGGCTTTGTAGACTACTTTGAACTACTACACACCGGTAGTACCACTCTAGTTTTAATACACAAGCATCCAAAATCTTATAAGTGCAAACATTGTTTGACTCTGAAACATCACACACCCTTTCTCGGTTAGGGAATAGTCTGCCTCTGTTGTGATAACTGTACTATTTGTTATACTAAACAGCCGCCTTCAACTTAGTTATCCAGATAGACAATTATATTACTTTAGTCGTATTGACTATCATTCTAGTAGTGTCTTTGGTCATGAAGTGATCAGTTTCATGCTAGTCCAACTAGTACCAATCGCAAGTCCAAGCACAACATGTCAGTGTCTTAAGCGTCTTCAACTTATCTAGGTCTCCCTGTCAGACCATGCCTCCCATTGGTCCACCTATCTCGGTAGAAACATACTATTACTGGAACCAACTAACTTACAGCTGATCTTAAAACGGTATTAGTGGATTCAGTATGTCCTCAGTAGCCTCTACTACTGGGACATCCTCTTGTTGAAAATGTCCCATCACCTTCAGCCCACACTTAGGAATCCTAACTTTGAAGCCTATTATCGCAATGCACCTCCAACAGATATCTTCACTTGTACTTCCCAGATGGTGCTAACAGTCTCCTCCCATATATCCCTTGAACATCATGGGGTCAGATGGACAGTGGCAACATATATGGTGTTATAATGTAGGCTGCATTGATGAGATACTTTAGTTATGGTATGCAACTCTCAAAATCTCGCTAATGACATGTAAGCCCTATGAGCGGGTGGAAGGGGCAGTGTTGGCTCTGGTAAATCAAGTGTCTGTACTCAGTTACCCTACCATGCAGTCTGTACACTTGTCTCAGATTTCCATACGCCTAATATGAGCTCCCTCCTACCCGGCTTCACCTCGACTGCCTTTATAATCATGTTTTACAAATTTTCCAAAATACATTTTAAGACACAGTTTGGTCATGGTAAAAAAGCCTTCCACGTTTACTTGGCCACTTTGGGAAAACTTGTTCCACACTATGTTACTTCTGCCCTTTCTGGCATGTCAGGATTTTCATTATGAAAGCTTTCCATGACTTCTTTATTTTCCATACCCATGGCTGGCTCCCATGTGTTCCTATCTGCTAAACACCCTTGCCATTTGATGAAGTACCACAGTTCTCACTTTTCTTGCTAGCGGCCACATACCTATTTCATGTAAGAACATATCTCGCTTCTTGCTATTTTTTCAAACTCTGATTATAGATCGCTGTCAATGTCTTCTTGTTCTTTGGGGGGTTGCGGACGATGGCCATTTCTCATTCACGAGAGGGTTCCAGTAATGCGACATGGAATATGGAATGAATATTTTATTGATCGGATATGTTAAGCTTGAAGATTCGTGATCCTTACTTTTCTAAGATTTGGAAGAGACCACAAAGCTTCAGGCTTAGCTTCTTTAATTTTCATCCAGTACGAATGTTTTTTGCATTTAATATTACTTGGTTCCCAATCTTGAAGTCCAGTTGCTGTCTAACTTTTCGCTCATAGTATTTTGCCATTCCTTCCCCGGTCTTTTCTAATGACCCTCTCACTTATTTGTGTATTGCCTTAATCCAGTTTGTGTAAAGTGTTGCTCCGGGATTTTGAGCTTCATGGTCCTTTGTCTACTCTATTTGTGGATGGAATCTTTAGTTCGTACAAAATGTGGACATCCCATGGGCATTTGTATTGGAGTTGTTATAGGTATGTTGAGCTACTGGTAATAACTGATACCAGTCATTTTGATCATAGTTGTGAAAACTTCGAAAGTATCCTCCCACAACTCAATTAGTAAAATCTGTTAGCCAATCAGTTTGTACGTGATAAGCGCCTTACATTGTTCCTGTGATTTCTAACCCCTTGCAAAGGGATTCCAAGAATCCTCCTCTGAAATTTGAGTCTATATCTCAGATGATTTCAGTTGGAAGGCTGTGTAGCCTTCAGACCTCTTTCAGGAATGTGTTTGTGATAGCTGTAGTGGTGGCCGAGGTCGGTAATCCGATAAAGTATGCCATCTCTGTGCAGCCATCTACTACTACTATAATCTGAGTACATCACTATGACTCTGGTAGTTGTGTGATGCAGTCCACTGAGATAAATGCCCATACTGTATAGGGTATTTGCAAAGGTTACAATAATCTATACTTAGTGTATCCAGGTAATTTATTATCTTGGCATTCATCGCAGGATCTTACATAGTCCTTGATCCAATCTGCTAGTCATTTCCAACCAAAGTCTTGTATGATGATTTCCAAGGTTTTCTCCTGTTTGAAATATCCTGCAATTTTTATGTCATGATATCCTTCCGCGATCTTGGTGTATAATGCCAAGCTATTTGATATAAATAGTATTTGCTTATAGTATAGTAGATTGTTTGTTAAGGTCCAATCCTTGGAAAAATCCTTTCCTTCATCTCGTAGTTTAACAGGTTCTTCTCTCCATTACCTCCATACTGGGTCTGTCCCAATAGCTGTTTGTATTTTGTCTAAGAACTCTGGCTTAAACTGCTTCATACCTTTCTATAGAATGAGACTATTTGAGATGAGAACTTTTTCTGGTAGTTTTGAAATGTCGTACCAGTGTTCATTGTCTTTAGCCGATGCCTGTAGGTAACTGATGTTAAATTCTTGTTCTTTGACAATCAAAGCTCTTGTTGCTATATCTGCACTTTCAAATCTTGCAGTTCCTCTTTCAGTTTCTTCCATGTCGTTTACCTCCCTCATGTCTGAGATATTGATTTTTTCTACTACTAGTTGGACTATCCAGTTCTCTATTCTTATCTGACAATCTATATCCTTATGATTGAATAGTAAGACCTTGAGTTTTCCACTGTAACCTGAATCAATTACTCCTACACCATTGGAGATTCCGGTGTGGAGCTGTAAGCCATGAGAACACTTCTTGGAGCAATTCTTCCATATGTCCCTTTGGGTAGTCCTACGGCTATTCCTGTACTTATTAAGGCTTGACCAAATCTTGGGATAAGCTTACTTTCTATGGTGTATAGGTTATATCCCGCCACCATGCTGGAGCCCTTTGTTGCCAAGTATGCTATTTTGCTTGATCTCTTAACCCTAATCATATGTGCATTTCTTCCTCTTTGAGGCTTCAAGTCCAGATTTGTTTCTCCATCCCAGTCTTCTCCTTCATCGCCTACCCTTTCTACTAACGATACTGTGGAAATGTCTAGTTTCAGAATTTTCTGATTTCAGAATTTTCTATTCACAATGTGTAGCTACTTGCTCATGATAGTACTCCAGCTATCTGCTTAATACGTCAGGCTTTCCACCCTTTGTGCCTGGTTTGTATACATTACGAAAATTGTATTCGACTAATTTTCATGCCCATCTAATCTGACGGCCACTTCAGACTTTTGAGGTGTAGAAATATTGCAAGTTCTGATAGTGGGTAAAGACTGTGATCAGTATTTCTGTTCGGATCAAATAGTGACTCCATTTGTTGAATGCTTCTAAGATTGCGTGAAGTTCCTTATCATGGATTTCATAATTGCATTCCATTGAATTCAATATCTGGGAATGGAAGGCAACTGGATGTAGTTTTTTCTTAAAATATTGAGAAAGGATGCAACTATATGCGAAATCACTAGTATTAGTCTCGACCACTGGTTCTCCTTTTGGGAAAAAGTGGTGGGGTATGGAGGCTCTTGTGAAGTAATGTTTTAGCTCTTCAAAAGCTGTATTTTGCTCCTCTCCCTACCAGAAATTCCTTGTATTTAGTTTTGGCATCTCGGTTATCAGCTTACAAATAAGGGCAAAATGTTTTAATAATCATGCATAGAAGTTCGCAAATCCAATCATGACTTGCATATCTCTGATCGATTTGGGTAGCTTCCAAACCATTATAGATTTTACCTTGTAAGTACTCATGGACACCCTACAGACAGACACTATGTAGCCTAGGAATTCCACTATTTTGATAAAGAAGGTCCACTGTTTTAGCGATGCCGCTAATTGGAAGTCTTATAAAATTTGTATGACTTTTTTGACCCATTCGATATGTCTCTTTTCATGCTTGGAACATATAAGAATGTCGTAAAGGTAATATACGACACTAACATGGAAGCATTCTTTTAATACTTGGTTCATCATATCTTGAAATGACAGCTGAATTATTGACCAATCTTAATGGCATGACCTTATATTCGTAATGTATATATTTTGTCCTGAAACCCATTTTCCATTCATCTCCTTCCACAATCCTAATTAAGTGGTAGCTGTCTTTAAGGTCTAACTTGATAAGGATCTTGATGCCAGCGACTCTATCGCGAAGTTTGGACCTTAACGGAAGAGGACGTTTGTTGAGGATACTAATCTTATTCAAATTTTGGTAATCTACAACTAGATGTAGTCTTCCTTCATATTGGGGCATGAATAATAGAGGTGCTTCTGCTGGCGATTAGCTTCGCGTAATTTTTCCCTGCTTAATCATAGTTTCCAAGAATTCTCTTAACGACTTAAGCTGTTTTTTCGATAGCGAATATATTGGATCCCAGGTTGGTGTCAATCAGGAAACGAATTTAATTTCACAGTCGAAGGGCCATCCTGGGACTAATTCTCCTGCCATCTGAGCTTCAAACAAATATTTGTAATGCTGGTACTCCTTTGGTAATGATGCGAGTTCTATCATATTTTGAATGGTTCTGATTCATCCCATGTGACAAGCATTAGGATCTCAAGTGACAGATTCGTCCCATTTGAATATATCCCCTATTGCTTCAACTTCTTCTACACAATTTACAAAGCTCTTTGTGCAAAAAGTCCAATCACATGCATTTTCTATGCGTGACACTAAGTGTTCATGATACTATCAACCGAAAGGAATTATCATCCCAGAATGACCTGCTTTAGCCACTTCACACGACACTTCAGAAATGTGTCGCTTCTTTCCTATTTTCAATTTTTTAGGTAGGGTGTAACACTTTCCTTCCGAGGCTGCTGATGAGCCATCAAAACTCAAGATATCAACTGCATTGTTGCATTCAACTATAGGAACGCAAAAGTCTTCAACTAAGTCCTTATTGATAAGGAACCTGTTAGATCCCGAGTCTAATAAGACCTTAACTTTGTATCACTTATCATGTATATGGAGGTACAGTCGTGTCTGAAAAGTCTACGTACCCCCCATGGCAACCACACTACACCATGATTCTAAGTAGTCAACAACTCAAATTTATATGTAATGACTCAATAAATTAATTGATAATAGGAAACCTAGTTGCTCCTCTATCACGCAATTCTGGGGGATATGTGCCAATAGGGAGGCTCTAGAGAAAATCAGAAATGTTTAATTAAAAATTAGTTAAATGGATTAACACACCATATATATTAATTTTTACAATTTTTATTTAGTATTCAAATAGATTTTGATAAATATAATAGAACTCTCAAAGAGGTTGTAAAGTAGATTTTATACTATATATGCTGGTGGCCTTAGTTTCCAATTTTCTATATTGAACTTTCTACAAGACAAAATATAGGACTAGACAGATACAATCCAAAAGTTTTATTATTAATTTACGACAATAGTTAAGTTCATATATAATCAAGAAAACTAGTTTCTATCATGATTATATTGTTTTGAGAATATAGATCTGAGGATCAAATGAATTTCCCATTACACACCAGCCTCTTATACACATCTTTAA
>JACCEG010000044.1:206124-219750 GCA_014065205.1 Tuber brumale | reverse complement strand
AATGTTGTATGGATGTTGTAGCTTTGTCTTCAGGGCTAATAGAGATGTTGAGTCTGGTTTGGAGTGTAGGAAAGTTGACATGCCAGGGTGGTTGAAGGTGTAGTTGGCATTTTTCAACTTCACATCCTATTGGCAGATAGTTACTTAGTGAATTTAAAACTCTAATCAACTTTGTGGGAAACTTAGCTTGTTCAGAACATGAAGACCTCTATCCTACCTGGGCCTTCCCATATGGTTCAGATTGTGGGTTAAAGGAATAGTTGTTTGTTGTCCTGGGAGGTGTAGAAAAGGAATTTTCTGAGTCTGCGCTGGGAGAAGAGAATGCTGAGAATTCAAGATTGGTTGACAGGCTTGTGGATGGATAGGTAGAGGGTGTTCTTTGTCTAACAGGGTGATCCGAGGGCATCTGTAATACTCTGTAAGCATATCTTTTGCAAAGTCTGTCAAGTCTTAGTGGAACAGGAAGGGTAGATGTTTCAATCTCAAGTGTAGCAGTAGGAGAAGTTCTAAATGCTCCTAGAATTCTCCTGTTAGCTTCAGCCTGCACCTTCTCCAACCTGTTAGCTAATCCAATTTGCCCTTTCCACCAAACTTCTGCTCCAAAGTCAGCTATAGGGGTAATGTAAGTGTAGTATAATTGCCTCATTGCTGCTGCTGACAGGCCCCATTCTGAGTTGGAAAGTCTGGAGATCATATTGAGTGCCCTGGTTGCTGCTGCTGCTTTCTGTTGAACATGGTAGTTGAATGAGAGTTTTCTGTCCAGCCAGATACCTAGCCATCTGAGATGTTGAGTGGGGTAGATAACAGTCCCATTGGGTAAGGTGACAGGAGTATTGGCAGTGTACTGAGAGGTTTTGTTGTGGAAGTGCATGAGCTCTCTGCTACTGGGAGATCCTCTGGGAGTATTTAGTCAAAAATATCCTGCCACCTTTGGCTCATAATTAGGAAGCCTAACTTTGAAGCCTATTAAATCAATGTACCTCTAATAGACCTCTTCTTTTCCACTTCCCAGATCTGATCAAAGGTCCCATCTCCTCTATCCTGCGAATTGCATAAAGTCGGATAGACGGCGACAATGTATATTGAGTCATAACCTGAGCTTCATTCATGTGACACTTTTATTGTGGGATGCAACTCGCAAAATCTTGCTAATGACGTGGGGGCCCCATAAGCAGGCTAAAGGGAGGCATTGGCTCCTATAAATCGCGGGTCTGTGGGCAGTTACCCTACTCTGAGGTCTGTGCACTTGTCTCGGATTTCCTTATGCCTAACCACTACTCTCAAAATGCAATTACCTAAGCACTGGATTTATGAGAGATAAACAAACACAACTAGATATGGCAACCAACTATACAGAATAGAATCAGACATAGCTACTAAATCTACAAGATGCAACCAGATCTAGTAACCAAATCCACAATACGTAATCAGACATAGCAACTCAATATTCTAAAGGTAACTGGATGTCGCATTGGCATTCAGAGCTATAAATCAATTTACCAAATGCAGAGAATACAAGAGTCATATAGTTGACTTAAGACACACTTAGAAATTTACAAAATCTATCAACAAAAGTTTCTTAATTATGGTACAGTCGTATCGGGAAAGTCTTCGTATACGCGTATAGCAACTGTACTACCACAACCTTTAAACTGGACTACGTTGCCGTTACAAGCAAAGCGAAAGAAAAAACAACACCAAATCTTTCGCGGAGCTTCCACCTCATTGGCCCACAACCAATTCTCTCGGCTTCTCCTACCACTTTAAAGACTTTTCATCAACAAATCATCCTCTTTAATTTGTTTCCATCTATCTTTATCAACTGAGTTCATCTTCCGTTCCCTCTGATGGCCCCCAGAGGCAGAGGAAGAGGCAGAGGTGCCACAAACCCTCTTGCCACCCCTTTCAACCCCAACCCACGCCCACAACAACAATGCTCACCAGCAGAAACTGATATGGGAGAGGGTTTCTCCTCTCCTGTCCAGACTGTTGTCGACACCAACAACCCTCCAGGCTCTGAGCCTGATGAACAACCTCTTTCTCTGGAATACCTTGATGGAGTCACTGATGCTCTCTTTGAGAGGCAGAACGATGCCGCCAGCAACATCAACCAAATGTCGCACCGCCTTCAAGCCCTTGAGGCCCATATGCTAGTTGTCCAAGAACGCCACATCAAAGACACACAAGAGCTTAAGGATCAAGTTGCTACCCTCACCACCCAAGTCACGGCCCTCCAGGCTCAGCTACAACCACACCCTAGCCCACCTACCACCACCCAACCTACCCTCCTACCAGTACCCCCACCCCAGCAGACCTAGGCCCAAAAAGCGTCCAGAACACTCCATACCAAGTCTACAACCACTTCAGCAGCCAGAAATGCAACTGCTGCAGTTTTGACCAAACATGACTGCACAATTGTGATTGAAAGAGATGGAACCCCTCTTCCTCAAGATACCAACTACCTCACCATCCGCGATGCTGTCATCACAGCAATTAAAAAGCAATGGATCTCTAATATAAAGTTCACGCCCAACCACCATGTCCTCCTAATCACCAAGGATAACATTCCTGCCTCCACTGTCCTCAAAAGCTACCGCTTTGCAATTTAGGAAGCTATCAGAACTACTGTTCCCGCTGCCAATGGCCTCAGAAAGGATGAAGTCTGGCACAAGGTCATCATCCACGGCATTCCTACTGCCTCCACTTTCCCCACTGTGCAAGCTGAGGTGGAAACCTTCAACCCTGACACCCACCTGCTCCGCCCTCCCAGGTGGCTCACTACTGACGCCCAACGCAAGGATAAAGCAGCTTCTACTATGGTCCTTACTATCGCCGGCAAAGACTCCACAGATAAAGCCCTCAGTAGAGGCCTTTCACTCTTTGGCAGGAAATTCAAAGTCCAACGCTACCGCACCTTTGGTCCTCACACCCAATGCTCCAGAGGCTTGGAGTTCGGCCATCACCCCTCTCAATGCACCAAAACCCCGCGCTGTGCTATCTGCTCCCAGGAGCACCCAGCCCACTTTCACACTTGCGGCAGATCAGACTGCCCCACCAAGGGCAAGCCGTGCCTACACACTACCATCCTCTGCCTCAACTGCGGCAACAGTCACCTGGCCACCTCCAAGGAGTGTCCAACTTACCTTCACGCACACCAGGCAGCAACTGATAGGAGAAATATTGCAGGGTAGGTTTCAAGCGCTTGTATTTCCTTTATTTGTTAGGCTTTAGGCGGATAGGAGGATTTCCTTACTTGTTGTTGTTTTTGCTTTGGCCGTGGGTGCCCATTCAAAAGTGGACACTACCATTTAGGAGATGGGATTTCTGGAAGGGTGCATTTTTTTGCCTTGAAAAGTTGTATGTTTGTGCCGCTACCTAGCCCTACGCTCCATAAGCAAGACAATGATATATAATAATAATAATAATACAACCTTCAAACCCATCCTCCGTCTCCGCTACACCTCCGGTGATTGAAATTTATTTCCTATTTGGGATAGACTCAACACCACACCAAAACTATCACCACTTTTCGGTCTGCACCCTCCCCCTGGGGGGGTGTAGGCTATCTCCATCCATCCTTTTAGACTTCGAGCTTGTCTCCCCATTCCTTTCCTTGTGGGTCTACCCCCCTGGGATACTCTATCCTCCCCGCTGGCATCTCACGATGTCCAGAAACCTCTTTACCCCGCTTTTGCTGTAGCTTCGCTTAGCATCAGTACGGTCGGCTACAACCCTTTCTTCATCTTGGCAGACGGCTGGGATTACGGTTTGCGGTACGCGATTACGATGGATTCCTGTATCCCTCCTCCTAAAGAAACTGGCGGAGTTGTGTCAGGTTTTCTCAACAGGCCACGGTCGATTTCGCCACCCTCCTTCCTCACTCATCGCTTCAGCTGGTGGTATCCCATCCACTATAGTGACACTATCTCTCTGAGAACAATGGACTACATGAGAGACGTGGTAAAACAGCTGGCTTTGTTTGAGGCCTGCTGGAGGCCGCCTAGAAGGACACGAACAAGATACCGACAGCCTTTTTGTCGATTAGGGACGGATGCCTTCCTCCTACACTCCCAACGGTTCCGATCGGCTGGCACCCTACTGCTACACCACACCTTGGCTGGCACCCTACTGCTACCAGACAGCTTGCATCTTACTGCCCTCTTTACTCTTCGCGGGCTTTGCACTCGCACCCCCACCCAAGCTGGCATCTTACTGCTACCCTGGCTGGCACCCTACAGCTACCCCCATTCTGCTGGAGTTTCTCCACCGACAATCCAACCCCTGCTGGCACCTTACTGCTACCTCTCGTCAGGGCTTGAGTGCGGCGCTGCCGCTTCTACCCAACAACCTTTCCTCTAGGTGACAAGGCCGACACCTACCTCCACACCTCATTGTGATACCTATACCGGGTCAGGCGTTACCGCCCCGACATTCATTATTGGCTAGTCATCCCTAAAGGGGGTGCATTTGGGATATCAATTGGTTTCTTTTGTGCCTTCGGGCCGAGATTTCCCGTTGGGTTTTTCCTGATATTTCCTGCATGTCTTTAGTTAGGCTTTTCTTGCTCCCCGAGTTCGCTTGCGAGGTAGGGATGGGCCTGGCTGGGGGCGAGATGTCCGGTTGGCTCCATACCAGCGGGGCTTGGGACGGACGGCTTTTACCTGGCGGGTGGAGGGATGTTTGAAATTAAGGGTTTTCTTTTTGCCATAGCTCACGCTGCATGCACGTTCTTGTACCCTAATCAAGTAATATATGATTAAAAAAAAAAGTAGAAAAAAAAAAGAAAATACAACCTTCAAACCACCTCCGTCTCCGCTATACCTCCGGTGATTGAAATTTATTTCCTATTTGGGATAGACTCAACACCACACCAAACTATCACCACTTTTCGGTCTGCACCCTCCCTATGGAGGGGGTGTAGGCTATCTCTATCCATCCTTTTAGACTTCGGGCTTCCCTCCCAATCCCTTTCTCTGTGGCTGTACACCCCTGGGATACTCTATCGTCTCCTCTGGCATCTCACGATGTCCAGAAACCGCTTTACCCCGCTTTTGCTCTAGCCTCGCTTAGCATCAGCACGGTCGGCTACAACCCTTTCTTCATCTAGGCAGACGGCTGGGATTACGGTTTGGGGTAAGCGATTGCGATGGATTCCTGTATCCATCCTCCTGAAGAAACTGGAGGAGTTGTGTCAGGTTTCCACAACAGGCCACGGTCGATTTTGCCACCCTCCTTCCTCACTCATCGCTTCAGCTGCTGGTATCCCATCCACTATAGTGACACTATCTCTCAGAGAACAAGGGACTACATGAGAGACGTGGTAAAACAGCTGGCTTTGCTTGGGGCTTGCTGGAGGCCGCCTAGAAAAACACGAACACGATACCGACAGCCTTTTTGTCACTTAGGGTCGGATGCCCTCCTCCTACACTTCCCACGGTTGCGATCAGCTGGCACCCTACTGCTACACCACCCTTTGGCTGGCACCCTACTGCTACCAGAAAGCTTGCATCTTACTGCCATCTTCACTCTTCGCGGGCTTCGCACTCGCACCCCCACCCAAGCTGGCACCTTACTGCCACCCTGGCTGGCACCCTACTGCTACCCTCATTTCGCTGGAACTTCTCCCGCACCAACCCATCCCCAGCTGCCACCTTACTGCTACCTCACGTCATGGCTTAGAGGTAGCGCTGCCCTCCTGACGAACCACTCCTCCTCTAGGTGTAAAGGCCGACACCTACCCCCATACCTTTTTGTGAACCCACACCGGGTGAGGCGCTACCGCCCCGACTTTCATTATTGGCTAGTCATCCCTATAGGCGGTGCATTTGGGATATTAATTGGTTTCTTTTGTGCCTTCGGGCCGAGATTTCCCGTGGGGCTTTTCCCGATGTTTCCTGCTTGTTTCTAGTTAGGCTTCTCTTATTCTCCCAGTTCCCTTGCGAGATAGGGATGGGTCTGGCTCGGGGCGAGATGTGCGGTTGGCTCCATACCAGAGGGGCTTGGGATGGACGGCCTTTACCTGGCGGGGGGAGGGATGTTTGAAATTAAGGGTTTTCATTTTGCCATAGCTTACACTACATGCACGTTCTGGTACCCTAATCAAGTAATATATTATAAAAAAAAAAAAAGAGAAAAAAGAAAAAAGTACAACCTGCAAACCATCCTCCATCCCCACTACACCTCCGGTGATTGAAATTTATTTCCTATTTGGGATAAACTCAACACCATACCAAACTATCACCACTTTTCGGTCTGCACCCTCCCCTTGGAAGCGGGTGTAGGCTATCACTATCCATCCTCCTGGACTTCGAGTCCATCTCTACTGCCCTCTCCATTTGAGGTTTACCCTCTGGGAATACCCCATCCTCTTCTTCCAGCATCTCACGATGCTGGGTACCTGCCTTACCGCGCTTTCACTAGGCCTCGCTTAGCATCATCACGGTCGGGTTTCCCTCTTTTCATCTCCACAGACGGCTGGGATTACGGTTTGCGGTACGCGATTACGATGGATTCCTGTATCTCTCCCCTAAAGAAGCTGGGGAGTTGTGTCGGGTCTCCTCAAAAGGCCACGGTCGATTTCGCCATTCTCCTTCCTCACTCATCGCTTCCGCAGGTGGTATCCCATCCACTAAGTGACACTATCTCTCGTAGAACAAGGGACTACATGAGAGACGTGGTAAGACTGCGGGCTTAGTTTGGGGCTTGCTGGAGGCCCCCTAGCTAGACAAGAACACGATTCCGATAGTTGTTTTGTCACTTGGGTCTTACCCTCCTCTACACTTCCTCGGTGTGATCGGCTGGCACCCTACTGCTACCACAGGCTGGCACCCTACTGCTGCCCCCCCACCTTAGCTGGCACCTTACTCCCTTCTACACTTTCTGCTGGTCTCGGGCCAGTACCACCCCCCCCAGCTGGTACTTTACTAGCACCTCTTCCGGGTCAGCACTTTCGCTGCCGGCCTCCCCACCAGGGCCGGTTTTCCGGCGGACCTCTGGGGGTTCCTGGGCCCTGCCACACTCCTCCCTCTTACTTCGGTCGGGTTTCTCCCTACCTTGGTTCCCTTACCCCCATTGCCCGAGGTGAATTTATCCTATTTAGTGCTCGGGTCCGGTTCTGTGATGGAAGATCCTTGCCTGCGCGCGGGTGACCTAGGTTGGATGGTTTATGGGTTTTCATTGGTTTGGGGTTTCTTTCTGTTGTTTTGGTTGTTTCACTGTTGGGGTTTGGGATTTCTTCCATGTCGCGCTTCTGTGCAGGTTTTTGGTTCGTGTATACTGTAGTGGTTGTGGTTTGGGGGAGTTTTTTACACCAACTGCCCTTCTAGTTAGACGGTTTTTCTTCAGCCTTTCTGAGCCGGGGCAGGGGTGTAGGTTTAGGTCTACATAGCTTGCGCTGACGTGACCTTGTTCCTTAATACTAAATAAAGCGAGATTTAAAAAAAAAAAAAAAGAAAGAATAAAGAAACAATACAACCTTCAAACCAGGGTTTTCTTTTTGCCATAGCTTATGCTGCATGCACGTTCTTGTACCCTAATCAAGTAATATATGATTTAAAAAAAAAAAAAAAAAGAACAAAAAAAGTCCAACCTTCAAACCTGGCCATTCATTTTTGTTCCCCCCTCGGACTCTTTGACTCCAAATACTCACAAGTTAGGGCATATAACCTGTACTCGACGGTTGGCACTTCCTCTGGAAAGCGAATAGTCGACCCAGCTACATGCTTTCCTCCACACCCCTTCCCGACTCTTGTGGTGGGAGACTTCAACATCCACCACCCACAATCTGATCCCCCGAGAACCATTTCTTCGAATGAATTTTCAACTTCCAGCCCGTACTTTGAGAAAGCCCATGACAACGGCTTCGAACTCTGCAACACCCCTGGAGCGTACACCAGATTTCCCTTTGACCACAACACTAGGCCCAGGGTTATTGACCTGGCCTTCATCAACTCACCCCGCATTTGTTTCCTACAATCTTGGTCCCCCCGCCTACCAGCAACAGGTTCTGATCACCCCCAATCTCTATCATGTTCATAGCGCCTTTAATCAGGCCACTACCTCCAAAGCCATACTGGGACAAGACAGACTGGACAATTGCTGCCGAAAAATTGCAAGGATGGTCGGTTCCACCACCGCGCCCCAACCCCACAGACCTCGTCCTAGACAACTGGCTAGAGAGACACATGCTAACACTCACCACACTGGTCAAAGCCTGCACCCCAAGCAAAAGGGTCTCCGTCCACTCGAAGCCTTAGTGGGACATGACAATCAATCACCTGAGACAAGCACACCACCGGGCCTCGAGGGGACATAGGAAAGACCACACAGAACAATCATTGGAGGATCTAAGATCCCACCGCGACCGATACTTCAAGGCAATTAAGAAGGCCAAAGCCAAATACTGGAAAGAGTTCCTGGCCAGAGTGACACCACAGTCAGTCTGGAAAGCCAAGAAGGCGGCCATGGGAAGAGATGAAGACAGATTCTGTGACCTGCGGGGTGCAAACTCCCCTAACGAAATCAACGAAGCTCTACTAGACTACTTCTTGCCACCAAAGCCGCCAACGCAATGGGTAGCCTACCTACGATTCGACCACGATCACCCACCACTAGCCCCCGAAGAGATCTCATCTGCCCTTGGCAGATCATCGAATACCTCAGCCCCGGGCCCCGACCAAATCCCATACGGGGTCTGGAAGAAGGTCCACACCATCAACCCGCACATAGTCACATCCCTTCTTGCCCCCCTCTTGGCATACGGGCACCACCCGAGGTGCCTCAAGATGTCTAACAGGTGGTCCTACCTAAACCAAGAAAACCAGATTACTCCACCCCGGCCTCATTCTGGATTATTGTTCTACTTGAAACCTTCCCGAAGATACAGGAAAGGATAGTAGCAACCCACCTCTCCCTCATCGCCCGCGAAGTGGGGCTCCTGAATCCCAATCAGTGTGGTTCACTCACCGGCCTTTCAACCTTTGATGCCACGGCTGCCCTCACCCAAGAAGTAAGGGCAAGGCAGAACCCCTCCTGCAAAGCCTCCTCCCTGTTTCTAGACATAAAGGGAGGGTTTGATAATGTTTCTTCTAGCCTTCTTACAGCTAAACTCAGAGCCAAAGGGACTCCCAAGTACCTGGTAGCCTGGGTTCGTTCCTTTCTTACAGATTGTTCATGTCGCTTGTTGTTTCCCGGGGCCCCTGGGGTTTTCTCTCCCGTTCAGGTGGGGACTCCTCAAGGGTCATCTGTTTCTCCTTTGTTATTTGTGATTTATGTTTCTGAATTACATGTTTCCATACCCCAAGGGCTGAATTTTTTCTATGTTGATTATTTTTCAATTACGGTTTCTACTGCTTCTTATAGGGGGAATATTAGGTATCTTCAATATTGTTTTTCTTTGCTTCAAAGAAGTGCAGCACGGATTGGAGTTTCCTTTTCAATCCCCAAGACTGAACTGATACACGGGAGGACGCCTAAAGACAGATCTCCAATCTCTAACCAACCGCTATCTCTAAACGGCTTTATTTTCCCACCCTCCTCCTCTTTACGATGGCTGGGGTACTGGTTCACCCCCACCCTGGAAACAACCACCTACTTCACCAAACAACTCACGATGGCCTCTGGGGCCATTTCTGCTATCAGAAGGATTGCGCCTCCAGGGATCGGAATGCTCACCCACATGTGCCGAAGGCTCGCTATGGGCCTCATCCTTCCTATCCTCACGTACGGAGCTGACCTCCTGATACCAACACTCGCCATGACGGACAAGATGTCGGTCGTGTGGAACAAAGTTATGAGATGGGTTACGAACTGCTTCAGCTCAACCCCAACGACAATTCTGGCCATTGAGGCCTACCTCCCCCCCCTGGACCTGTTGACCACTCACCGGAGAAGGATGTCGGCACTCCGCTTAGCCTGCTCCTCGTCTGCCTACAACCCAGTGTCAGCTAGGCTCCCCCCAGACTTCCCCTCCTACACCTCCCACCCAGACATATGCGTACCTAGGGAGCTGCTCGAGGGGAGAACTCAGAACTACATTCCGCTAGGCTGGCGCCAATACAAAGCCGAGCAACCCCTGAGGAGACACGTACCCCTTGATGCGATGGCGCACCTCCTGCTACAGGCCATGCGATAAACCATAACGTTCCCGCCTGCCTACACGGCCCTGGAGCCGGGACTGGCTCCACTACCTCCCTTCCCATGGAATTACAAATCCCTCAAGGCCTCACTACGGAACAGACTCCTGGAAGACTGGATACACCTGGCCCCACCCCCTCTCTACTACCTATACAAGGCCACGCTAAAGCCGGACGCCTTCATGGGCCTCGACCGCTTTACCGCGGGGCGCATACACCAAGGAACGGCCGGGAAAAGCTACCTGGCCGCGCACCACTCCTGGGACGACCCCCAGTCCTCCAGCCTATGTACCCTCTGCGCGGGGAACGAGGAGACGTTCACCCGCGCGATACTTCAATGCTCAGCTAAGGCTGATAAGAGGACGCTCTACCTCCATGAGGTTTCTGACATCGGCCAGGGCTCAACAATTTGGTCATCACTTCCTGCCATCATTGGCCTGGCCAACTACATCTGCACTACTGGTAACCGATTCCCGCCACTCATGCCGCCGATTAGGCCGCTTTCACCCTCTCGTGAGGACCTACCTCCCCCCGCTGCCCTGACTTGAGTTCCATACTGCTGTTGATAAATGTTCTTATGGTTTTTTACATAGAAAGTTTGTTGATTTTTCTTTACTATTTTAAGTGGTCACCGTTGGAGGTGCTTGCGACGGATTTCTCGTTTTTGGAGATTTGAGCCCATGGTTTCTTTTGTTTGTTTGTCTGGAATTCAGGTTTTCTTTTTGCCATAGCTTACGCTGCATGCATGTTCTGGTACGTAACAAGTAATATATGATAAAAAAAACAAAAGAAAAAAAGGAAAAATACAACCTGCAAACCATCCTCCGTCTCCGCTACACCTCTAGTGATTGAAGTTTATTTGCTATTTGGGATAAACTCAACACCACACCAAACTATTACCACTTTTCGGTCTGCACCCTCCCCTCAGTAGGGGTGCAGGCTATCCCTATCCGTCCTTCTGGACTTCGAGTCCATCTCTACTGCCCTCTCCTTTTGGGGTCTACCCTCTGCGGATACTCCATCCTCTTCTTCCGGCATCACACTATGCTGGGTACCTCCCTTACCCCACTTTTGCTAGGCCTCGCTTAGCATCAGCATGGTCGGGCTTTCCTCTTTTCATCTCCACAGACGGCTGGGATTACAGTTTCCGGTACATGATTGCGATGGATTCCTGTATCCCTCCCCTAAAGAAACTGGGGAGTTGTGTCGGGTCTCCTCTACTGGCCACGCTCGATTTCGCTATTCTTCTTCCTCACTCATCGCTTCAGCAGGTGGTATTCCATCCCCTACAGTCACACCATCTTTCGTAGAACAAGGGACTACATGAGAGCTGTCTCTTATACACATCTAGATGTGTATGCTTCAGCAGGTGGTATTCCATCCACTATAGTGACACTATCTCTCGGAGAACAAGGGACTACATGAGAGACGTGGTAAAACCTGTCTCTTATACACATCTAGATGTGTATAAGAGACAGTATCGGCTGGCACCATACTGCTACCATAGGCTGGCAACCTACTGCCACCCCCCCACCTTAGCTGGCACCTTACTGCCGTCTATACTTCCTGCTGGTCGCGGACCAGTATCACCCCCCCCAGCTGGTACCTTACTACCCCCTCTTCCTGGTGAGCACTTTGGCGGCTGGCCCCCCCACCCGGTCTGGTTTTCCGGCGGACCTCTGGGGTTATTGGGCCCTGCCACTAGCCTTCCTCCTACTTCAGCTGGGTTTCTCTTGTTTTTTGTTTCCCTTGCCCCTGTTGCCAAGCCTATCGGACATAGAGTACTATTACCCGTTTCAGTACTCCGAGCCACTTCTATGATAGCGAAATCAGTATGTCTGACTAGCTCGGGCCATTATGGTGTTGCTTAGGGTTCGGTTTATGGGTTTTCATTAGCTTGTGGTTTCTGTCTGTTGTTTTGGCTGGTTCACTATTGGGGTTTGGGATTTCTCTCATGTCGCGCGTCTCTGGAGGTTTTTGTGTTCGTGTATACTGTAGCGGTTGTGGTTCGGCGGAGTTTTTTATACGGACTAGCCATATAGTTAGACGGTTTTTCTCCTACGTTGCTGAGCCGCGGCAGGGGTGGAGGTTTAGGTCTACATGGCTTGCACGGACGTGACCTTGTTCCTTAATACTAAATAAAATTGATTTAAAAAAAAAAAGAAAAATACAACCTTCCGACACATCCTCCGTCTCCGCTACACCTCCGTTGATTGAAATTTATTTCCTATTTCGGATAAGCTCAACACCACACCTAACTATCACCACTTTTCGGTCTGCACCCTCGCCACGGGGCGGGTGTAGGCTATCACTATCCTTCCTTTTGGACTTTGAGTCCATCTCTACTGCCCTCTCCCTTTGAGGTCCACCCTCTGGGGAAACTCCATCCTCTTCTTCCGGCATCTCACGGTACTGGGTACCTCCCTGACCCCGCTTTTGCTAGGCCTCGCTTAGCATCAACACGGTCTGGTTTCCCTCTTTTCATCTCCACCGACGGCGGGGATTTCAGTTTGCGGTACGCGATTATGATGGATTCCTGTATCCCTCCCCTAAAGAAACTGGGGAGTTGTGTCGGGTCTCCCCAACAGGCCACGGTGGATTTGGCCATTTTCCTTCCTCTCTCATCGCTTCAGCAGGTGGTATCCCATCCACTATACTGACACTATCTCTCGCAGAATAAGGGACTACATCAGAGACGTGGTAAAAGTGCGCGCTTTGTTTGGGGCTTGCTGGAGGCCGCCTAGCAAGACACGAACAAAATTCCGACAGTTGTTTTGGCACTTGAGTCTACTCCTCCTCCACACTTCCTCCGTGCAATCGGCTGGCACCCTACTGCTACCCCCCCACCTCAGCTGGCACCTTACTGCCATCTATACTTCCTGCTGGTCTTGGACCAGTACCACCCCCCCTAGCGCGTACCTTACTACCACCTCTCTCTGGTCAGCACTTTGGCTGCTGGCCTCTCCACCAGGTCCGGTTTTCCGGCAGACCTCCGCGGGTTCCTGGGTCCTGCCACACGCCTTCCTCCTACTTTGGCCGGGCTTCTCCCTACCTTGGTTCCCTTACCCTCGTTGCCCCGGGTATATTTATCCTATTAGTGCTCGGGTCCGGTTCTGTGATGAAAGATCCTTAGGTTGCGACCGCGTAACCTATGCAGGATGGTTTATGGGTTTTCATTTGTTTGGGCTTGCTTTCTGTTGTTTTGGTTGGTTCAGTGTTGGGATTTGGGATTTCCTCCATGTCGAGCCTCTGTGAAGGTTTTTGGTTCATGTATACAGTAGCGGTTGTGGTTTGGGGGAGTATTTTATACCGACTGCCCTTATAGTTAGACGGTTTTTCTTCCGCCTTTCTGAGCTGGAGCAGGGGTGGAGGTTTAGGTCTACATTGCTTGCGCTGACCTGACCTTGTTCCTTAAATACCAAATAAGACAAGATTTAAAAAANGACGGTTTTTCTTCAGCCTTTCTGGGCCGGGGCAGGAGTAGAGGTTTAGG
>JACCEG010000044.1:147342-206079 GCA_014065205.1 Tuber brumale | reverse complement strand
AAAAAAAGATTTAAAAAAAAAAAAAAAAATACAACCTTCAAACATAAAAGATTTATAAAAACTTGAAAAGAATTCAATTCAAGAAAACATGAAAGTATTGACAGTTAATAATAAAAAATTCTTATAACCATTTTATATGGCCTCTATCTCCATCCAGTACAGCTTGCATTTTCTCAGGCATCCTATGCATCTACCCATCTCACTTCTCTTGAAGAATTAAATCCCACTCCTCCTTTGCTATCTCAAACAATTCTGCTGCACTGTGAGGCCTTCTTTCCAATCTGGAGAATTGCTTGGTGAGAGCTCTTTTGAGCAGTGCCTATGTGTTCTCAATAGGATTGAAATCTGGTGAGTTTGGTGGCCAATAATGTTTTTAATAACCACAGTCTGCCTTCAATTTTTCGATTTTCCTCACCACCATGCCAGGAAGTATTGTCTGCAGTAAAGTAGATATTGTCAGAGGGTCTGTCCAAACCCTTTATAGAAGGGATAAGGTAGGGCTGGTGGATTTCAGTTGCATCTTAGTGGGAGTTTAGGCCAAGTCTGTCTCTTTTGCTGGTCCTTTTCTCCTCTCTCCTCTTCCTCACAAGAATTAACTTTGTCTTGCCCCCCTTCATCATTGCAGTATATACTCCAATGCTAGTCGTTCCAGACTTAAAGCTCGGCTTCAAGTTTTTTTCTTACAGCTCTTCACCAGGTCTAATCCTGGCATTTCTGCCTGTTGAATTTGGATCATAAATAATAGTAGTTTCATTTACAAAAACAACTCAGTTCCATGCCTCTTTTCAGTTCCTCCTTTTCCTACCAAACTCCTTTCACTTCTCCTTTTACCCTTTTCTCCAAACGGGCTTTGTCTTGGGTACCCGAAGCTTGAAACCCACTTTTGATATAATCTTATTAATAGTGGTCTTACTAAGATGAATATTCGCTTTGTTGGTCACATTGTGTAATGGTAAATTACCCTTAGCATCTGTCCCTGATTCTTCTATGATTTCTTTTTCGTCCCTAATCTTGGTTGGTCTTCCTACTATTTTTGCATCATCAGTATTTCCACCTCTAGATTTCCGTCTTGTGACCACATACTGAACATTTGACTTGGATACACTTAAAGACTTAATAATTTTGTTATATCCCATAGCTGTATGTTATACCGAGCATAAACTTCCGTATTCAGGTCTTTTCTTACTATTAGGTTATGTAGAGGGACCATGGTGAGGATGATTGTTATAATGATGAAGTATTGCAGGGTTGCACTTCTGTGGTACGAGGACTTTCCGGACACAACTGTACAAGTCTCTTACAAAAGCTAGTCTACAAAAACAGTCAGTACTAGATTAGTAGATAATAACTAATGCAATAGCCTGTCCCTCTATGGGAACTGAGACCGAGCAGATGTTCTGTAGCTTGTTAGATAGCTGGTATCGAGTAGGTCTATGCTCTCAGAGATCAGAGGCTGTGGTCAAACAACTGTGAAGTAATCTGGCATCAAAGTAAGCAGCTAGCCAAAGCCTCGCTAAGGCAATAATACCACTTTCACAATAACCTGTAGCTTCATGGTTATTGATGTCAGGCAGACTTTCAATAGCTTGCTTGAAGGCCCGTATCATGTAGTCCTACATCCTAAAGTATTAGAAGCTGCGTTAGAGTGACTGTGATAGAATCTAGTATCAAAGCCAGCTATGAGCCATCGCCTCACCAAGGAAACACCACTTTCATAATAGCTTGTAGCTTCATGGATATTGATGCTGAGTAGGCATTGTATAGCTCGTTAGAGGGTTGGTGTCGAGTAGGTCTAGGTACCAAAATATACATTGTTTTGTCAAATGGACTGAGTGGAAATCTGATGTCAAAATCAGCACTTAGCAAAAGCCTTGCCCAAGAAAGAGTACTTTCATAACAGCCTATATCTCCATGGATATTGATACCGTGTAGATATTCTATAGCTTATTGGAAGGTTAGCATGAGTAGGTCTAGGTGTGTAGGCATCGAAGGCTGCGCCCAAAGTGCTGGGAAGGAATCTGGTGTCAAAGTCAGCACTCAACTAAAGTCTCAACAAAGAACCACTATTTTCATAACAGGCTGTATCTCCATGGAATTTGAGATCATGTATGCATTCCATAGTACATTAGGAGCCTGGCATTGGGTAGGCCTAGGTGCCAAGGTATCAGCATCTATGTCTCATGGACTATAAAGGAATCTGACATCAGAGTCCGTACTTGGTTAAAGCCTCACCAGAAAATACCATTATCAAAACAGCCAGCAGCTCCCTGGATATTGGTGTCATGTAGAAGTTCTATAGCCTGTTATTGCATTATATTATATTTCTTTTCCTCATATATTACTTGTTATGTACAAGAACATGCATGCAGAGTAAGCTACGGCAAAAAGAAAACCTTAATTCCCAACAAACAAGCAAAAGAAACCATCAGGGCAAATCTCCCAAAAATGACAAATCCGTCACAAGTGCCTCAAATGGTGACCTCTTGAATCAGTAGAGAAAGCAACAAATTCCTCTCACACAGGTACCAAGGAAATTCATCAGCAGTGTATATAAATCAAAGCAGACCAGCGGAGGAAGATGATTCCTTATTTAGGGGTGAGAGTGGCCAAATCAGCAGCATGAGAGGGGAAAATCTGGTACCCATGGTATGGATGAACTTGGCGAGGCCAATGATGGCGGGAAGTGAGGACAAATAGGCAACCCTGGGCCAATGTCAGAAACTCTTAGGAGGTAGAGTGACCTGTTAGCAGCATTAGACGAGCAGTGAATGATTGCGTGGGTGAACGTCTGGTTGTCCTCCATATAGAGGGTACATATGGAGGAGGACTGGGGTTCCTACCAGGAGTCTTGTGTGGCCAGGTAGCTTTTCCTAGCCTGGGCTTGGTGTATCCACCCTGCTGTAAAGTAAGCAAGTTCCATGTAGGGATGAGGTTTTAGCGTTGGCTTGTATGGGTAGTAACGAGGAGGTAAGACTTGGGGTACCCAGGCGGCGAGGAGTCTTTTCCTCAGGGAGGCCTTGATGGACTTGTAATCTGATGGGCAAGAAGGCATCAGAGATAAGCCTGGTACCAGGGCCGGGTACGGGGGTGGGAAGGTTGTAGCCTGTTGTAGTACAGGTAGCAGGAGGTACGCCAGCGGGTCAATCAGTAAGTGTTTTCTTATAGGTTGTTCTGCCTTGTATTGGCCTCAGCCAAGGGGAATATAGTTCTGTTTCCTGCGCTTGAGCAGTTACCGGTACGCGGATCTGTCTGGATGGGAGGTATTCGAGGGGAAGTCTGTCCGGAGCTGGGCCGATGCCCGGTTGTAGGCTCAGGAGGAGCAGGCCAAATGTAGCACCGACATCCTTCTGCAGTGAGGGATCAATAAATTGAGAGGTAGGAGGCAGGCCCAGATGCTGAGAATGGTTGTGGGAGTCGAGGTGAAGCAGTTGGTGACCCGCCACATTACTTTGTTCTACAGGATAGACATCTTGTCTATGGTGGCCAATGTTGGTAGGAGGAGATCAGCTGCATATGTAAAGATAGGGATGATGAGGCCCATAGTGAGCCTACAGCACATATGGTGGCGCATTCCGATCCCAGGAGGACCAAGCCTCCAGATGGCAGAGAAGGCCCCAGAGGCTATTGCAAGTCGTTTGGTAAAATGGATGGTGGTTTGGAAGGTTGGGGTAAACAAGTTGCCCAGCCATTTCAGACAGGAAGAGGGCGGAAAGATTGAGCCGTGAAGAGCTACGGGTTGGTTAGAGATGGGGGACCTGTCCTTGAGCATCTTCCAGTGGATGAGTTTCATCTTCGGGATCGTAAAGGAGACCCCAATCCTTGCTGCCCTACTTTGAAGTAGAGCAAAAACATATTGAAAATACCTAATATTCACCCTGTCAGAAGTAGTCGGAAGCATAATTGAAAAATCATTAACACAAGAAAAAATCACCCCTTGAGGTATGGAAATATGCAATTCAGAAACATGAAGCACAAATAACAAAGGGGAAACAGGTGACCATTGCAGTGTGCTGACCTGAGCGAAGGCCAAGACCCCTGGGGCTCCTTGAAATAACAACTGGCATGAGCGGTCTGTAAGAAAAGATTGAACCCAGGTAACCAAATACTTGGGAGTGCCCTTGGCCCTGAGTTTAGGGGTGAGGAGCTCGGAGGAAACAATGTGAAAGCTTCCCTTTATGTCCAGAAACAAGGCGGAAGCCTTGGAGGATGGGTCTTGTCGCACCCTAAGTTTGTCGATCAGGGCAGTGGTGGTGTCGAAGATTGAAAGGCCAGTTAGTGCGCTGCACTGATTGGGGTTCAGAAGCCCTACTTCGCTGACTATGAGGGAGAGGTGGGTGGCTACTACCCTTTCTAGTATCTTTGAAAATGTCTCAAGCAAGACAATTATTGGAAATGATGTGAGGGTGGAGTAGTCTAATTTGCTTGCTTTTGGGAGGACCACCCTGTTAGCCATTTTGAGGCTTTTCGGGTGTTACCCATAGGTGAGAAGGGAGGCGAGCAGATATGTAAGCCGTGATGGGTTGATGGCATGAACTTCTTTCAGACCCCATATGCGATCTTGTCCATGCCAGTGGTAGAGGTATTTGAAGATTTAGCTAGGGCAAGAGATTTCCTCTGAGGTAAGTGGAAGATTCTCATAGTCGAAGTGGGGATAAGCCACCAGCTGTGCCAGCAGTTTCAGTTGGAAGTAATGACTTAGTAGAGCTGCATTAATTTGCGATGGGGAGTTTGCACCCGGCAGGTCAGGAAATCGATCTTCCTCCTTTCCCATTATGGCCTTCTTGGCTTTCAAGACTGATTGTGGCATTACCCGGCCAGGAACTCTTTCCAATAGTTGGCGGTGGCTTTCAGAATCACCTTGAAGCATCAGTTACGGTGAGATCTTAGTTCGTCCAAAGACTGCATGGTTTGGTCTTTCCTGTGTACCCTAGAGGCACAGTCATGTGCTTGTCTGAGGTGGGTGATCTCAGAGCTCCACTAGGGCTTCGAATAAATTGAGGCCCTCTTGGTCAGGGTAGACCCCTAGAGGAGAGTGTTGAGGTAGAGCATATGTCTTTCTAGCCAGTTATCTAGATCGAGGTCGGTGGGCTGTGGGCGGTGAGTGAGAACATTTAGTCTTTTATCTTTTCTACCATGGCTACCCAGTTGGTCTTGTTCTAGTATGGTATTAGAGGAGGTATTCTGATAAGAGATGCTGAGAATTTAAAGGGGATTGGGAGGTGGTCTGATCCTGTCACCGGCAGGCGGGTCAACCCAAACTGTAGAAAATGGGCAAGGAGAGTGTTTGTGCTAGCCGTGTGTATAACTCCAGGTCTTGTGCTGTGGTCAAACAGAAACCTGGTATAGGTTGCTGGGCTGTTGGCAAGTTCAAAGATGGTGTCTTGTGCTATTTCAAAGTTGGGGTTGGATGTGGAGAACTCATTAAAATAGATGGTCCTAACACGGTTGGCCTGCAGGTGGTGGATGTTAAAGTCGGCAGCCAGATGTGTTGGGAAAGAATTTCTGAGAAAGCAGGTAATCGGATCAACCATTCTGTTCCCAGAGGAAGTACCTATGGTGGAGTATCCATTGTAGGCCCTCAATCTTGAGTGGTTGGAGTCAAAAAGCTCCTGGGGGGAGTAAATAGCAATGGTTATAAAATCAGGCTGATTAAGAAAACCAAGAGAGCTCTGAAATAACATTTAGAAAATACCGGCAAACATAGGTAGCTACCTCGTGAGGGGTTCCTTGTTTAAATGGTGGAGCAAGTGATTTAAAAAAAACAAAAGTAGGAAGCCTGTTGCAGTAAATAGGGGAATCTTGCAGCCGTATTATCTGTGGGGGGGCCTTCAAAGATTGAAAGCTATTGAACAATGAAAGAAACACATCCCAGCTTCCCAAACAGTTGTGTTGAATAAAAAAAAGTTGCTTAAATGAGCATGGGGGAGGTGGCCCTATGGGCGAGATGCAGGAAGAATCCTCCACCTTTATGTACCTTTAATGGAGTCTTCAAAAGAAAATGTTCCAGCCCACGTAGGGGGGAGGGTGGCGCGTTTGGGTATTGGTGCCTTGAACAGGCTCATTGGGACAGTGTGGGAAGTCGATTAACATGTGGTCTCTTCCATGCTACATCAGCAAAAAGAATATTCTAAGTTTCGTGCATCCTGTACTCCTGATGTAAAAGACATTGTAACGTTAATGGTTAGTCAAGACACGACATCGGTCCAACGTCGCATCTAGATCTGCGTTTTGCGTCGCCCTGTGCCCTGCTGCAATCTTGGCACTGACCCCTACCTCCTGTGTCTCCTGACCATGTATGACCTTTCCCCTGTACCCCCTAACCCTGTCTGATTGTCAACTCCTGGCTCACGATTGTGTCCAATTGACGGCCCCTCCTTCCCTACGCCCCCCCCTCCTGCCGTACCTCATCCTGACATCCCCTGCCCTGTGTCTTTCACCCCCAATTTTACCCACTCTCGTCCTTTTCGCTTAGGATACACTAACTCCTATCGACTCATTCTGGTATCGGCTGGCGTCTGGCCCTACATCTTGATTCTTTCTACCACTGCTCATACCACCCGGACTTTGGCCTGCTATATTTGGGCTATCCTGGCTTCATCTTGACCCTTTAGTCTCATTCTGTCTCTAATATATGGCATCTGGACCTCCTCTGGATAGCCTTTGATGCATGGCGAATTATTTTGAATACCGCCCCCAGCGTATACACTTTATCCTTGCATCCTCTGGTCCTTGTCCAGATAGTTTATTTATTTTCTCCTTAAATTGCGATTGTTGTAACGTCCTGGCGACAGCCCTTTTCATCATTACTACGCATAATTTTGCCCTGAGTCTCAGTACCCACATTGATCATTCCTTATTCTTGAAGCTCATATCACATCAAAGTTCGAGAAATTAAATCTATTACTTTCTACGTTGACATGCCCCTAATTCCTACTAATTCCCTGCACCAATACTTCCATGTGACACCCACTCTTCCACCTCTGGCTGTCGTTCACCAATGGCCATCAGTGGTGTTTGGCCTTCTGGAGACTCCTCAAGGCTGAACAAGAGGTGACCGATCAGAGAAGCACTCACCTGGCTTCCAGCTGTCGGCCTCACACTTACCTCTCCTGAATCTTCCAGACTCACTAGATCTGAGTCTCGAAATGCCAGCGGTCATGCAATCGACATCGGGCTGCAATCGAATGATGTGTCCAATTGCTGCAATTGATTCTGCCCCACCTAGTGCTGCTCTAAGGACAACGAATGCCAGTTAGTCCATCGTGGGGAAGGCTGTCCCACTGCGGTCTTGTTGGATGTCCATCTTACAATATCTTCCTTTACAGCCTCCCAATCATCATCATATCCTTCATGATGGTCTTGCTGTAGTGCATAAACCTGCTGCACTATATTGTGAATGGTATTGCCAACATACACCAGAATTATGTCATGGATGTCGTGTGAGCATTTGGCCCAAGTCTGTTTCTGTCGTACGACAAGGTCTTCCATGTCCTGTAACATGTTAGCAGCTTGGTCGCCAATCATCCATTACAACAATTGAACAGTCCTACTTCCGACTGCCTACTGCTTTAAGTCCCATGGCTGCTGATATATCCCCTATCTCCATATGCATAGTGTATTACAGATTGTGGCACAAGTCAAGCAGATCATAGTACTGTTGATCCGCCGAAGAAATTCGGGATCTATTGTCCCTTCTAATTTCTTTTCCGCAAAATACTTATCATACATCGCCTCCCGGATCTGGGGCGCAAAGAAGCGGAAGCCATAGTTCTGCATCACGTTCAATCTTAATCAGTTGTACTTATTACGTGGGAGTTACCTAGAATAAACAAACCTCATACCCTTTCGGGTCATACATAAATCTATCCTAGTCGAGAATATATTCCACTTGACATATTGTGGCTGTCAGATCATCTGGCAGTTCATATAACTTTATCAGGTGAGTCTTCACATAGTATTCGAACTGTGACCGTACACCTGACTGCTTTTGACATATCTTTCTAAGTTAGTACTTCACTCTACAACACGCTAGGCCCACCCGAGTCGATGTACCAAATTTATGCACCACTCCCACAGTCTGACGTATTCTCTCTCTGCATCCTGCGTGACCAAAGCATCCACGATTTTAAGCACCTGGCTAGTCAAAGCAATGACATCTGGGAGTGGGTCCTCAAACAGCGTATATTGCAAAATGAGTGACTGTGCGAACTCTACCATGGACCTTTCTGCAACTGTCTGTAAATTGCCCAGAGAATTGCGTACTAACTAGTTGTCTGTGAGGGATGTACCCAGGTGACTGGCAGTACTAGAACTCCTGATATCAGACGTAGGAGTAGGCCGGCTGCCCATGGGTGATAAAAGTCACGGAATGCTGGATGACAGAAATGCAGGAGGATTATAGACCATACTACGGTGAACTCGCCCACAAGCTGCTGGTATCTGTGACGCAGTATTAACCGCTGGTGAGTGAGTGCCAGTTGAAATCGGCACAGCAGTGATGGAATGGTTTGGCCATCGCTTGGTGGCTTGAGACTCCTTTGTGTATCCTGATGTATTGTTGTCAGCCATACCAAGGTCTTCCCAACCGGGTTCGCTGTCCGCTTTAGTAGCATTCAATCCTTGTGATGTTTGGTACTCATAGCTACTAGCATCGCCAAGATGAACCGTTTCTGCTAAACCTTGTCGGGCCACTTCAGTCTCTGGTCCGGCATACGTCCTGATCTATATTGTGCTCTTCAGGGGATGCTTCGAGGGCCTTCCCAGTTGCGTGCTTGCAATGGGTTGCGGAGACGGGTTTTGACCTCAAGACTCGTGGTTCAATAGTGTGCTCAGAGAGCTGCCTTACTCACATTATTGTGTTGCTGATATCAGTTTACCTGATCCCACAGTGCCGTATCCTATGTCGCGTCTATGCCTATTCAGGTTGCCTTCTTGGGGAGTTGGCTGACTTTGGGTATTGGGGTGATGTTGATTATGCATCCTGCAACTTATTAGTGAATATCTATCAGGGTAGGCTTCAGGATATAGGCTACTAGTAATTGTATGAATTTCAAGTCGGCTGTGGATCAGGAGTTCCTGTTGTTCTTTAGTGTTCAAAGCGACACATCAAGTCTTATACAATAGGACATACATGCGGAGTTAGGGTTGTCAGAATCACATACTATCACTCGCTATTGAGTTCAAAGATGGCCACATTATTTGTGTTCCACAACGTGGTAATCCACATATTCTCGCTTATCCTCGGATCCAAAACTCCAGCTTGTTAAGATTAGACCTAATAAAGGTGTCGCTACGGTGGAAGGATAAGCTAATTGTCTAAATGGCATTTGCTCTTTCAAAAAATTCAACATCATTATATCTGTGATCTATGGGCACTGGTATACGTTCTCAAGTGTTTGGGGCTCAAGACTCTGAGAACCTACCATCTATTAGTTAGGGGAGATAAAGGTTTCACTAAAGGAAATGGCTTAGCAAAATCTAGCTCCAATCGGAGTCTGGTAGTAACACTATTTCTCTGGAGAGAAGCCCATCGCTCAAAAAAGAATAGGAGCCACAAGGCTCATCTCCAGGCGCCGAATTAGGACTCAGAAATACAGGAAAGCTATATTCAAGTAATAGCACCTAGCGAATCGATGCAGACAGGCCGCCGCCACCAGTCAAGGTAAAGACCAGGAATGTGAGATGTACAGGGTGCATAAGATTCAAGACACCAAGGTAAGGGGACCTACAGTTATCATATTTGCGAGTGCTTGGGTACATGCACGTCTTTGCTAAGAATAGCTTCATGAGCCCGGTATTTGGTGGGGGCTGTAGCAAAAGATTGGATAGCAGCGGTATTCTGAGCAAAGACCAGTAAGTACAGTACTGGGCATAAGGCGTGGAACTAGCTATGAGTAGGAATACGGGAAGCCAATGTAAGTACGTACATTGGTATTATTACAATCAAATGCTAGGTCAGCTATCACGCATGAAGATTCCACCCAATTGTCTCCCAAAACACCATGCACCCAAAAACAAAAAACAAAGCAAAGAAAAGAAAAGCAAAAAAGTGAAAAATCAGGACCGCTAAAATAGATTTTTGGGATTCTGATGTCAATTGCTGGGATACGGGCCTGGGGAGGTTCCAGGGGGCGGTGCAACAGTCATGTTCAGGGAAGAGGGGGGAACAAACGCAGCAGCCGGGGTCTGTGGAGATACCAGGGTAATCACAGTGCCGGGGTTCAGGGAAGACGAGGGAGCAATCGTGGCACCCGGGGTCTAGGAGGGAGGCAGGGCAGTCGCAGTACCGGCGTTTGGGAAAGGCCGAAGAACCCCAGCAGTTTAGGTTGCAGGAGAGAGAATTGTCGCAGTATTGGGGGGGCACCATCATGAGTCAAAGGAGATGGCAGGACAGAAGCAGCTGGCCTAGTTGCCTAGGGCTGAAGGAGAGTTATGGTTGGTGTGGGGGTGCTGGTTGCTCTTTCAGCGTCACCCTCAGACAAAAAGGTAGAAGGGCTGTCTTCTGCACAGTCTTGCCCATGATGGTGCCCAGTCTGCTGGCTAGAGGTTCCTGGGATAGCTGCGGGCCCTGGAATTTGGAGGTACTCTACCATCTAGGGGCTCTCAGGGAGAAGGTCCTTGAGGGATTTCTGCCTTTCCCGAACGGATGGCTGTGGATCCCCATAGTCTGGATGGGTTGGCAGATGTGGTCTCCCAGTGCCTGGATTGATGATATCCTCTTATATATGTGGTTTACTGCGGTGTTTGGCTTATGATGTTTGCTGAAAGCTCACGGAGGTTAGGAACTTACAGCGTCAGTATGGCGAGATGGGTGGGCATTCCAAGTGGGTCACGACGGGCGAAGGGCAAACGGATCATCATTCTCAGTAAGCCATTAGGTACATATTTGTTAACAGAAGGACAGAATCTTTGGGGAACTTACATCATCAGAATGGGAAGCAGCACAGGTGATGCGCAGGGGTCTTGCATAGGATGGGGGGGTTTCGGATTCATCGTCCTATATATGTAATTAGCTGCAAATTTTGTTAACAGAAAGAAGGAGTTTTTGGTGAACTTACGTCATCAGAATAGGCAGCAGCACAGGTGGTGCATGGGGGTCTTGCGCAGGAGGGGGGGGCGATTTCGGATTCATTGTCCTATATATGTGATGAGCTACAGATTGTGTTAACTGGAGGAAGCAATTTTCAGAGAACTTACATCTTCTATAAGAATAGCCATCTCGTGACTTGGCACCAACGATTCCGACTCGGACTCATGCAAGCACTGCGCCGTGTCCTCCTCCCAGAGCCACTCATTTTCATCCTCGTCATGATCCTCCTCTTGCATGACCCCTCCCACATCTCCAGCTTGCGCACTGTGATCCCTGACCTAACGGTCAAAAAAGCAGGGATTGGCTGTAGGCAGGAGCACTGATCTGGTCGGGGTCCACTCCCGGACCCAAGTGCACTCAAGGCACATAAGATCCCGGGGATCTTTGCCATTGTTAACAAGGACCCACGCCTGGACATCATCATCTTTATATGAAAAGATGAGGTCACGGACTGAGAGAGTCTCGGAGGGCAATGGCATAAGTGAGCATGTGCCCGTACCTGATACGCTGATGAGACACCCCGGGTACACGATTGCCTCCTCCACACGTTGCCTCATGACTACCCCTTGTATACTTTATATGCTCGGCAATTCCACGACCCTCTAGGCGATTCCGTGGTCCAAGTTAACAGCATACCAGGAGTAGCAAATTAACAGGTTGCTGTCACCAGGTACACCCGTCTGGCAAACCATATGGATCTGTACTACCCGTGGGCAATACTGGCAGGTTCAATCGGGTTGAACCACTTGGAATAGATGTTAGGACAAGGATAGCAAAACATAGAAGGAGAAGAACACTTACTTGAAGGTCCCTTGACCTGCGCCACCATGGCCTGCCCCACCATAAGACGCTCGTTCATAGGCGAAGGTTTCTTGGCCATGTCCCGGACCAAGATCCTTATCTGATGTTAGACTTCCAAGATCTCCGTTGTATGGTAATTGTCCCTAATGAGCTTGATCCATGCCACAACGGGGGAAGGGAGTTGGCCAATAGAAGGACTGACTTCAAATTGGAGTCTGTCAGGCGGCAGTGGTCAAGGGAGTGTGCTGTCATGTGTGGCCTGATCTGCTCGCGCCTGCCTTTGTACGGACCAGAGCTGGCCTGAGGATTCTGGAACCCATACCAGCTTTTAGCATATACTATTTTCTCATAGCACCCCGTAATTGAAATACGAGAGTTAGTTTAACAGAATCTGCACAATGCTTATAGCTTCAGGTTTTCACCTGCCAGGAGTGCTCCACCGCCGTCTCAAAAGGTGTGTTCTCTACTGAAACCTCCCTCATCCTACCACTTCATCTCTCTTTAAAGGTTAGATCATGTCCAGGGACGTGGAGGAACGAAAAAGAAAAAAAAGGAGAACCGTAATTGAAGTTGATTGCTTACACTCTGTTGTCTACTCTGGACCCTGTGCCTCAAGGCATTTCCCAATGTTTGACTCTCCTCACATCACTTTCATGATGTTTGGAGGCCTGGCGTCTGTCAAAAAAGAATATGGTATTAGTAAGGCATGTGAGCCAATGATTGGGTGGAACGGACTTTCGCATTGGCTGTGTTAATTGCTCATGCAGTATTCTTTTTTATTCTTTTTTGAGGGGGAGCCGGGGGAAAGCCAGGAAAGAAATCCACAAAAATCTGTATATGGGGTGGGGGCAAGGACGTTGACTGATGTATGGGAGGATGTGGGGGGGAAAGTTTGTGTAAGGGTTGTGTGGTGTGGAATGTTGTCATGAGGGTTGAGGGGTGTCAGGTGGATGTCCGCTCGAGGCAGAAAAGAGAGGGTCACGGAAGAGAGAGAACAAGTAGGGTAAGGTGAGAGAGAACTAGAAGGGCAAGGGAAGAGGGAAATGGTATGTGGAGTGTTGGCATGAGGGTTGAGGGGTGTGTGGTAGATGTCTGTACGAGGAAGAAAAGAAAGAGTTATGGGAGAGAGACAATAAGGAGGGCAATGGGAGAGAGAAGTAGTATAACAAGGGTAGAGGTAACTGGTACGGCAAGGGGAGAAACGTCTGATAGAGAGAAATCAAACCCTAAACTAAGCGTGTAAGTAAACATGGCATTGACCTGGAGATCGACAGACATCAAAGACAAATTGTGTCGCCTTGATCAATCTGTTTCCATAGAAATGTCCAGCAAGAGTCAGAAAATGGTTCAGCATATATGTAGCATGATTCTTAGCGTATCATGATATATATGTAGTGTCGCAGGGTGTTTAGTTTTTATTTACAAAATAAACTTTAAAGCCGCATGCAGGAGTGACGCCAAGAGATGTCCACTACCTGGCCGGTTGGAACCTGACTTGACTGCAAGAGAAACCCTAACTCTCAACCATATAGCGGAGGGACGTTGTTCTTAGCAAGGTGCCATGATGTCTTGACACATGACATGGGTGTCCATGCCATATAACACCAAAGATCAGCAAAGAGAGGATATTATAAGACAGCTGTGAGGATTTATGATACATATAAAAAACAGAAGGAAGTAGTGATTGTGCGTGATTCCCCTAATATAGCGCTCAGGCTAACTGCTAACACTATCGATTTAGGCCAACACCATGTCCAATTCCCATACTTTGCAATCCATCACGTTGCTGGGTCACGCCAAACCTAGGCACCGCCTTTTCAGCTTTACTGCCAGAACATTTAGGAGTATGACTGGTGCATGCTTCAGTACATTCTTGAGTGCCCTAGAAGTTGCTGATTCTTCGGCCAGGGCTTGTCGATTCAAGAGACTACAGTTTTGCAGTTCCAATGGGACATAATTTGATGGAGACTGGTCGATTTCTTGCATTCATAAGTTGGGACCTGCATCATGAGAGAGCGGCTCTTCTATCACCTCATCCCCTCTATGATTGTTCACGTCCATGCCAGAAGGGCATGCCCAGAATGACAGATATTGGAGTACTGTCTTGTGCTCACACATGTCATTTTGCTGGTCCATATCTGGCGAGAACGCCATCACTGTCGTGTCTCTGACATGTAAACGTCCTATCAGGAAGCTAGTGCGGTGACCAGCATTAGCCAGGGTGTCCACTGTGGGAGCCCTGGTATGCATTTGACATGCACTTGGATCTCGTTCATGTCCAATATTCCTCCTCACATCTTCTTCAGTGTAGGCATAGCTCCTGACTGCCGGGGTTTCTGGTCACGGGTCGCCTTCCTCGCAGTAACAATACACCAAAATATCGTGCGGGTCCTGCAGCCCTTGATTCAAGGGCAACCAGGCATGTACTCTTTTATTATTTTCAATGAAAATGCAGTTCATCAGGGATAGACATTGCGCCAGGTGCCTGTGGAGTATCCTGCTACCTTCACCAGTCGTGCCACGGATATAGCTAATCCGTCGCATAGGTACCCACCTCAAAATCATGGCACACAATCCTGAAAGATCTGAGGAATCTAACTTACCAAATCATACTCCCGATATATCATTGCCTTGCCAATAGACTAATTGATAGTCAGATTAAGCTTCCACCAACATCCTCTCAGACCCTGGCAGACCTGCACTATGCATTGGCATCTAGACCCAAACAATACGTACGGCACATGGACACACTAGTAATCTATTCTAATCTATATTTTCCTGCTCACTGAGTGGAAACTGGAATCTATTAGTGTGGTAGACTAAGTTGTTCTGATAGCTACAACACCTTATGGCATGAGCTGTTAAGGCACATTCTGGCCCACTTGCGGAACTTCTGCATTTCTAGGCACTGGCTGTGGCTGAAGATTTGGACCAGTAGAGGGAACTTGGGCATTCCTGTGTGCCGGCTGTTACAGAACATTCTGACCAGCGTGGAAAACTTCGGCATTCCCCAGTGCTGGCTGTTGGGGCATGTTCTGGTCAGCTTATACAACTTTGGCATTACCAGGTGCTGGCTATTGTGGAACGTTCTGACTACATGGCAGAATGTTGGCATTGCGGGGTGCCAGCTGTTCAGGTATGTTCCGGCTAGCATAGGGAACTTCGGCAATCCTGAGCGCCAGCTGTTACGGAACATTCAGACAAGCTTAGAGAATGTCGGCACTACCAGGGGCTGGCTGTTGAGCCACGTTCTGGCTAGCTTGAGAATCTTCGCCATTCCTGAGTGCAGGCTGATTAGGAGCATTCAGGCCCCATTGACCCGGGGCTCCTGGTAGCAGCAAGATTGCTACAACAAGAACGTGCACAGAGATGATTGCAGGTGAGCCTGGCCCAGGTTCAGGTCCACCATTCTAGAGAGGACTGTCCGTTAACCTTTTGCAACAGTCCTTGATAAGTCAGATGATGGCATCTTCAATCTGCTACCTCTAGTGAATATCATTGGCGCCTGCCATCACAAGAGCGTCGTAAGCTGGGCGCAATCTCCACATGCCATGGAAAGTCTTCCTATAGTCATTGGTCAGGAAAGTATTAATATTGGTGTAATTCCTTGTTGACATCTGGTCTTTGACCACTTTTCTCTGCACCGCATAGAGCTGTCTGACACCATCATCTGGGGTGAAGTTAGGCCTGGTCTTATGCGGGCTGATTTTGTTGTTGCCGGCCCTGAGAGAGGTAATTGCCCCAGCAAGTGCCACAGCTGGGAGCATGTACACGTACCCCAGTGGAGCTATATGTCCCTTTTAAACATTTGGTACATGGAGGTACTCCATATTTTTATGTTGAGCCATGTCTTCTGATTAGTTCCGAGTATTGATTTAGTAAACTTTGTGTATTTGCTGAATACTGTGTAAGTTGTCTATACTTTTCTTGGTTTGAACTTGCTTGAGTTGTGATCAATTGAGTTTAAATGTTAGTTACTGAAGTTGCAGGCATCTTGAAACTGTTCCCTGGTTATTATGAATTCAATTATCAGGCGCCCACAACACTAGTTCTCTTCTCCGTAACTTGAAATATAGACGTCATGCATACTTGAACCCACAAGGTGGATCTCTTCTGTTCAATTATCAATGAAAGGGTTTCTCTGAAACAAAATATAGTCTAATGCAGATAATATTAGCATCCATAGGCTAAACCAAATTAACCATTAGCTGGGTCTCAGATTGTGGGAACTTCTTGGCTCCATTTGCCATCTTGATCCAGAGGTGTGAAAGCGAGCTTTCCACCTTTACCTCATGATACACACAAACTTCTCACGATCCACTGAGCCGAGTCCCGTAATGCCTATGAAATGTTCATTTTGCTACCACAAATACACCCATGCTGGTGCCTACAAGAAACACCTACACAGAGCACATGCAGATGTCGCTGATCTTCTCGCGTTGCACATACAGAGTACTACATCTGCAAAGAGTATTCGTGATGCGGAATCCTCCCAATTGCTACACAATGTCTCGGCTGACAAGAACAATCCACCAGATTCTGACTGCGAATCAGATGCCGGTGTATCTGGCTGGCAGTAAGAAACCACTAAGGAAGGGGTTGCCAGTGAATTTTACCTAAAATCACTCCATATGGTCAACGCATCGTCCGCTGCCTGGACACAGCAGTATTATCCTAGCTCTGGGTAATCTATTGAAAAAGTCGAGAGATTTGTGGAAGAATGCCGAAATCTCTGTGAGGACCCATGGCCACCATTTGCTAGCTTGCACAATTTCAAACTTGTGTCCTACTTCATACAAAGCAAGGTATCCAAGTCGCAGATTAACAAATAGTTTTCAAAAAGCCTCAGTAATTCAGTTGACACTAGCTATAGCTCAATGCATATACTCGAGAACCACCTGTGGTTATTGGATCTGTATTGCTTATACTTACAAGGGTTTGAAGGTCAAGTGGAGGATGGCATGAGGGACTTGCCTTTCTTCTACTACAATGTTCTAGACTGCATCCGCTACCTGCTTCAACAGATAGCATACAAAAAGGATATTATTTATGCTCAGCGACGTGAACGCGATTGCAAGCGACAATGAGTATATTCGGAAATGCATACAGCAGACTGGTGGTGGGACATTCTATAAGGGTCCAAATATAGTATTCTCCCCTTATGCCAAATATGCAGGCTAACTGATGACAGAAAATACTTCCATCTGGTGCAACAGTAATTCCAATTATTGGGATGTCAGATTAGACACACATCAGCAACTTCTCCGATGATAAGAAGGCATGGCCTGCATATATTACAATTGGAAATCTTCCCTCAACCAAGCGTAACAAACCTGGAATGATGGCAGTTCTCTTTCTTGCGTTATTATCTGTCACACACAAGTTCCAGCAGTCCTTTTCTGCAGACGTGCACCAGAGGCAAATCAACGCTGACACACTACAAGGTGTATTTGAGGTCCTGTTCGAGCCCTTACAAGAGGCTGGGCATAGTGGTGTCTCAATTGACGGTACCGATGGGAAACTTTGGATATGCTTCCCCATATTGGCGTCCTGGATTGCCGACCACATGGAAAACTTTGGGCTGCATGGTGTAAAATCGAATGACGTTCCTAAATTTGAAATACCGTTGGATATATTAGGATATACCATGCGAGAGAGGTATTGAGCCAGAGATTATGTAAGATACAAGCGCGTGCAGGAAGAAATTCTGAATGTGGCACTGGAGTCCACATCGGGCGATGTTGACATCACATTTAATACTCTTGGTATCAAGATTGTGTAAAATGTTTTTTTATGGACTACTGGGTGTTTCCACCATAGATCTGCATCAGCCAGATTTACTCCATGCTGTTTATCTTGGACTTTTCAAGGACATGATAGATTGGGTTCACTAGTTTCGGAAGAAACATGGATGGCTGAAAACATTTGATGATGCCTGGAAATCTTTACCTGCCTACCCAGCATTCTACGTACTCCAAAATACCAACACCAACCTTGGCGTTTCACTTCGCACTTAACACCTTGAAGATGGCTTCCAGGCCCTACAGAAACACCTCATGGTGACTGAAAACCTCCATATTACAGACATCCAATCACTTCAAGGCCAAGTTGCGCACCTCACCTCTCAGGTTGAACACCTGCAGTACCAACTCCACCACCAACAACCCCCCCCACCACAACAAACCACCTTACCCGCCCCCCCACAACAACAAGCCTCGGCCCAAAGAGCTACAGGAGCAGTCCCAGTCAAATCCTCTACCACTCCACCAGCCAAAACTTGAACCCCAGCTGTTTTGACCAAACGCGACCATACCATTGTCATTGAAAGAGATGGCTCTAGCCTACCTGATACCACCAACCCACTCACCATTCGTGATGCCATCAACCAAGCAATTATGAAAACTCTGATTGCAAGAATCGAATTCACTACCAACTACCATGTCCTCCTCCTCACCAAGGATAATACACCTGCCACCTCTGTCCTCAAAGCGCATCGTTCTGCCATTGAGGAAGCAACTAGAGCCACCATCCCCGCTGCCATTGGCCTCAGAAAAGACGAAATCTGGCACAAGATCATCCTCCATGGCGTCCCCACATCCTCCACCTTTTCCACTATTCAATCTGAGATTGAAGAATTCAACCCAGGCACCCACCTCCCACACCCTCCTTGATGGCTCACCACCCCAGCCCAACGTCAGGATAAAGCAGCATCAGCTATGGTCCTCACTATTGCCGGCAAAGACTCCAGAGACAAAGCCCTCAGCAGTGGCCTCTCACTCCTTGGGACAGTTCAAAGTGCAACGTTACTTGTCCTTTGGTCCTGACACCCAATGCACCAAATGCTTGGCCTTTGGCCACCACCCTTCTCAGTGTACCGGCACCCAACATTGCAGCATCTGCTCCATGGAACANCACCTCCACACTTGCGGCAGATCAGATTGTCCTACCAAGGGCAAAGCATGTTTGCATACCACCATCAAATGCGTCAACTGTGGCGATTCTCACCAGGCTAATTCCAAGGAATGTTCCACATACCTCAAAGCACACCAAGCGGCAACTGAGAGAAGGAACAGGGCTGTTTAGGGCTATTACTTTTGTTTCCTATATTTGTTAGGCATTTGGCGGCTTGCAGGATTCTCTTTGGTCATTATGGCTCATGAGCTGGCCCAATCGAACATTGCTACCTTTCAATATGAGACGCGATATCTGACCGGCACCCTTGTATAGTGTAATTTTTGTAAGTTAGTTAGCTTCATAGCTGCTGTGGCTCCATAAGCGTAATGAGATATAATAATAATAATAATAACGTACTCCATAATATCCTCCGTCTCCGCTACACCACCGGTGATTGAAATTTATTTCCTATTTGGGATAAACTCAACACCACACTAAACTATCACCACTTTTCGGTCTGCACCCTCCCCTTGGGGGGGGTGTAGGCTATCACTATCCCTCTTTCTGGACTTCGAGTCCATCTCTACTGCCCCCTCCCTTTGAGGTTTACCCTCTAGGGATACCCTATCCTCTTCTTCCAGCATCTCACGATGATGGGTACCTCCCCTACCCCGCTTTTGCTAGGCCTCGCTTAGCTGCAGAACGGTCGGGTTTCCCACGCTACATCTCAGCAGATGGCTGGGATTACGGTTTGCGGTACGCGATTGCAATGGATTCTTATATCCCTCCCCTAAAGAAGCTGGGGCGTTGTGTCAGGTTTCCTCAACAGGCCACGGTCGATTTCGCCATTCCCCTTCCTCACTCATCGCTTCAGCAGGTGGTATCCCATCCACTACAGTGATACTATCTCTCGCAGAACAAGGGACTACATGAGAGACGTGGTAAGACTGCTGGCTTTGTTTGGGGCTTGCTGGGGGCCGCCTAGTAGGATACAAACACGATTCCGACAGTTGTTTTGTCACTTGGGTCTACTCCTTCTCTACACTTTTTCAGTGCGATTGGCTATCACCCTACTGCTACCACAGGCTGGCACCCTACTGCTACCCCCCCACCTTAGCTGGCACCTTACTGCTATCCACACTTTCTGCTGGTCTCGGACCAGTACCACCCCGCCTAGCTGGTATCTTACTACCACCTCTCTCTGGTCAGCACTCCGTTTGCTGGCCCCCCCACCGGGCCTGGTTTTCCCGCGGACCTCTGGGGTTCTTGGGCCCTGCCACATGCCTTCCTTCGGCTTCAGTTGGGTTACTCTTACTTTTGTTTCCCTTGCCCCTGTTGCCAAGTCTATCAGACGTAGGTTACATTCGCCCGCTTAGTGCTGAGGACCGGTTCGAGGATAGCGAACTCAGTATATCTGACTAGCCTAGGCCATATGGTGTTCCTTTGGGTTCGATATATGGGTTTTCATTGGTTTGGGTTTTCTTTCTCTTGTTTTGGTTGGTTCACCATTGGGGTTTGGGATTTCTCTTATGTCGCGCGTCTGTGGAGGTTTTGGGTTCGTGTGTACTGTAGTGGTTGTGGTTAGGCGGAGTTTTTTACACCGCCTGGCCTTGTAGTTAGACGGGTTTTCTTCAGCCTTTCTGAGCCGGGGCAGGGGTGGAGGTTTAGGTCTACATAGCTTGCGCTGACGTGACCTTGTTCCTTAATACTAAATAAAAGCGGATTCAAAATAAAAAATAAAAAATAAAAAATAAAAATAAAAATAAAAATAACATACTCCAAAATGCCTGCCTCAAGGTTATATAGTGGCAGGGAAAGGAGATGAGGAACATGGCTTGTTGTCTTTTGGGTGTTCTCGCCGTCGTATTGAGACACGCAGATGGTACTAAAGAGTAATCTTTCAAATGTACACTCGTCTCTGTCTGGCCATTACTTGATTTCAGTCTGATGGCTCAAAACTGTAGCCCTATAGCTGAGACTGTCCATTATATGGAACAATTTCTGAATTAGTTTCACATGGCGAAAGATATCTTCTTGCAGTTTAGAATGTTTAAATGAACATGTTCAAAGATTCAAGACCAGCATGTGGAGCTACGACATCAGGGAACCAAGCAAATCAACCACTAGTCCAATCGAAGCGGCGCCACATGCAGAAGCAGCAACAGCAGGAAGAGAATGATGAATGTAGGGAATTGAGCTATGCAGAATCTTATTTCAACTTCATTAAGATGCATCTACTTCAGTACTTCCGGGATCATGTGTACCGGTTTGGTAACATCCCACAGGATTCTACTAAGTTCAATCAGCCAGTACACTAGGAATAGATTAAAGATGGATGGCGATTATTGAATAAAAATGACATCCCGCGGCAGATCCTCAACAACTACAGGTGGCACTATGCGATCAGAATGAGACCTTTCAATGTAGATTCTCTGCGAAAATCTCCAGTTGATCTCCCTACAGATGCTGTGGATCTTTTGGATAAAACGAGTGCTAAATGTCCGCCACTGTCAAATCATAGGGTACCGAAGGAGCACCGGCATGATGTCGTTGACATTGAAGATTGTTGCAAGGTCAGGGGAATTTCAACCGAGACAATGTGTATTGAATTGCAGGGATATAGCCGGCAGTGCCCGCTCATCAAGCGCCATCTTCCTGAAGATCCGCCAATACTACAACACCTCACTGATGAACTACTAACCCAACTTGAAATCCCCATTCTATCATTCCAGGAAACAGATATTTACAACATCCATCGGGCACGATGTACAGTGGCCGAGGGGTTCCGAAATAAGGTTGGTTGCAATAATTGAGTTTTGTTAAAGACGGGTAAAGATGAAATGTATGGTGCACTAAGAGGCCGGCTACCCAGGAAAGCCGTATTGCTGTTCAAGCTCCTTGACTACTGGCACCAAGATAGAGTTTACTGACTGGCAAGGGTCAATATGTTGAGTGTACCTAACTCGAGATGCCCATCAGAGTTACATGATCTTGTCGCAGTCCAGCCGCAAGTGAGGTCGGATGGGACAAGCATTATGATAGTAGAAATTGGCACAATCACAGGCCTAGTCCACCTAATCTCCCAAGAGATGCAGAGATGGCTCGTCAATAGTGGAATCAATTTAAGAACGTTTAATGAGATATATTAATCGGGTACCAGTTCAAACTGCGGCCCCATGATAAACTCTAGAAGCTCAGCGTTATGGCCGATATCTCATCTGGGGACGTGTTTGGGGTGGGTAAATGAAAGAGAGATTTGGCCTAGTACCATTGCTCAAATGTCGGGCAATAATACTAAGCCAAATCTCCTATTATTGAAGACGTGGCTAGTATGAAGAAAACACGGATGGTGAGGTAATGGGAGCGAGAAGGGTGGATAGATAATGCACTACAAATCGTAGAATAGTAATAATTAAAAGAACGAAAGATGAAGCTTTCTCCACAATTAGTGAACCTGTGATATCAACAAGAGCTCCGGCGATGTCAGATGTCTGACTGCGAATTATGGTGGGAGAATACAAGGCGGTGTAAGGGACAGATACCGGATAACCCTCTGACGCAAGTGAGAAATTAGAGGTAGAGCAGCTGGAGTGGTCAACACCCTGGTGACTGGTGGCGACGGCAGAAAAATGATGGTATATCAAGATGTGTAGCTGACGTTCATGATATCAGGTGGTGCTTGGGAGAGGGGAGGATGAGCGGCAACCATCAGGAAGTGGGGAGGGCGATGGGCAAAGAATGGTATATGAGAAGAAAGGGGACCAGTGGGAGGCGCACAGGATGTAAATGAGATATAGAGGTGTGCAGAAGACGTACAGGACGTGGTTCTGACATCAGGGTATACCTATGTCGTACAAGACATACAGGAAATGTCAGCCGTTGCAGTGCTGGTCCTGCAGCACTGGATGCAAGAGAGGCAAGGGTTAAGCGACTAGCTTCAGGACACCAGGCAGTCGCATCAGACATAGGATGATTTTTTGCTGATGTAGTGTCAGTGTGTTTGCCTTTCCTCCAGGGGGTGACAGGTCTGGAGTTCTTCTCGTCTGTATCCTTCCCTTCCTTCTCTTGTTGAGGAGGCAAGTCATCCTTGACTGGGGGCAAGGATCAGGAGGAGCAGTCGTGGTTGGTTGCAGAGTAATCCCCTGAGCAGTTCAGATATTTGAAGGGAGAAGTGAGGCAGCAGGCAGCTGCAGCTTCGAGGTAACCATCTTTAGGACATGTTGGGTTTGTGCACCTGTGAGCCAACCGGCGATGAGATCCAGAGCAGAGTGGGTAAACTGAAGTGGCTTCCTTGCACATTAGTGAGGGGTGTCCGAATTTCTAGCACTTCTGGCATTGCATGTAGCAGCTCCTAGAGTGGCATATGTTCAGTTTACAGGGCTTTGAATAGAGGTAGATGGTCCTTCCTATCTTCACAATATCAACAGGAGGAACCGATATGACAATGGAAGTAGAGTTCTTGGTTGCTCTTATTTCAGGGTTTGGTGGGAGGTATCTGATGGAAAGAATTGTCACTGCTGTTGCATTTAGTATTGAATTTCCCAGGTTAGGGTAGAGCTCTGCCTGGTCTTATGAGAGGAAAGGAATCGGGAGGCCGTAAATGGCCAGTTAGACTTCGTTGGACGCTGGCCTAAATAGCCTGAATGGGTTGTGCCTAACTGGGAATGCCTTGTTAAACTCTGCAGCAAGGACCTGGTAGTAGGGGGAGTAGGAAGTGGCGGGAGTCTGCAGTGAGTAGGCTGTAAGTGTGAGAGCACCTCAGGTATTGACAGAGGCACTGAAGCATAGGGGGTGTGACCAGTTTGCCTCTTTTAGGACTTGGGTGGCCATATTGGTGGCAGTCGCAGCAATCTTTAGTGCATCTTAGTGGGGAAGGGGAGTCTCTCCAGGTGAAACAAATCTTCTGTTAGCTGCTGGTAGGGGGGGTGGCCTTCGAACCGAGAGGGCCCACATCTGCCAACGTTGTTACTAGGCCTGGTCTTTACCCTTCGACTTCTTAGACTTCCTTCCCCCTGTCAACACTTGCAGGGCAGCAGCCTGGATGTGGGTAGATGGTCTGATTTTGGCTTTACTAACAGCCTTGTTGAGTGCCGACTTTAGGTAGCTGAGGGTGAAGGAGTAGGCCCTGTATTTGCCTGTGTGGAAGGCCTTGACCGCCCCGGAGCGCAGGTTCTCCCGGCATAGGAATTTGGTTCACCGTACCACTGCTCTGTGGCGTTGTCATAGTGAGGGATATCTAGGTTGCAGTCAGTCATAGGACTGGCAGTCAGGATGGCTGGGGCCATGGGACATTTTCCTGGTTGTTTGAGTCGTTTGCCTAGGTGAGGCTGGTGAGGCAGTGCAGTCTGTTCTGCAAAGAGAGAAGGTGCCACTCTGGATGAGAAGTTGGCCACTGTGGATTGGATGGAGGAGAGTGAGGGGCCGTGCTAGCCTGGGCTTGGTGTGAAAAGGTGACAAGCTTGCTCTTGATGGTGCCAATTCTTTAGTGGAGGGCTGCTCTTCCTTCAGGCACAGCCATGACTAGTAGGAGGGGCAATGCGTTACCTGTTGTTAGGTTCCGGAGATCAGTATCCCAGAGCTAGGAGAAGACATGCCTGTTCGTAGTAAGGTTGCAGGTGGTGTGGTTGTACATTTCCGTAAGGAGAGGCAGGTTGGGGTCGAGGGGGCCTACAGAGGAGAGCGTTGAGGGTTTCTGGGGGGGTGAGGAGTGCATGGGGGAAGAAGGTACCAACATTGGGGCAGCTGGGACTTGCCCAGATCCCCCAGCAAAAGGGTGGAAATGGTCGGGGGTACGGGACTCAGGGTGCGAGGCCCTGCCAGTCGTGTGAATCATAGCAAAAGCTGTGAGTCAATTGAGGTGTAGCATCGCTTATAGAGTAAAGCCTAAGTGAGGGGCAAAACTTAGTTTGTCGAGCTGGCTGCCAGCCAAAAACCTGGAGTTGAGGAGTGACCAAAAGTGGTAATTTTTCAGGGAAGCGGTGAATAGAGGGCACAGAGCATGTTCGATAGCCTGTTACTTCGGTTTTTCAGTTTTTCTTTTTCTTCTTTTAATCATATATTAGACTCCGTTGCCGTTACAACCACAGCGAAAGAAAAAACCACACCCAATTTCTTGCCAAGCTTTCACCCCATTGGTTGACAACCATTCCTTACCGCTTCACCCCTTCACTTTAAAGACTTTTCAACCACAAATCATCCCCACTCATTTGTGTTTTATCACCTTTATCAACTGAGTCCCATTTCCCAACCCTCTGATGTCTAATAGACGTAGGGGCAGAGAGAGGAGTGGTGAAAACCCCTTTGCAGCCCCCTTCAACCCACCTATCCCACCTCCCAACCCAGCCTCGCCTGAGGACACACGCATGGAAGAAGACCTAGGCTCTCCAGTCCAGACTGTGCCTGCTCCCGCCTCTACCACCTCTGCAGAAGAATACCCTTCCGCCCCTGCATTTTCACCAAGACCTTTGGCTGAAGGCATCTCCAACACCAACCTTGGCATTTCACTTCGCACTCAACATCTTGAAGAAGGCTTCCAGGCCTTGCAGAAACACCTCATGGTGATTCAAGAACGCCATATTACAGATGTCCAAACACTTCAAGATCAAGTTGCGCACCTCACCTCCCAAGTTGAACACCTGCAGTACCAGCTTCTCCACCAACAACCCCCCCACTACAACAAACTACCTTGCATGCTCCTCCACTACAACAAACCTGGGCCCAAAAAGCTGCCAGAGCAGTCCCAGCCAAACCCTCTACTACTCCACCAGCCAAAACTTTCACCACAGCTGTTTTGACTAAACGCGACCGTACCATTGTCATTGAAAGAGAAGGCTCCATCCTACCTGATACCACCAACCCCCTCACCATCCACGATGCAATCAGCAATGCAATAAAGAAACCTCTTATTGCAACAATCGAATTCACCACCAACCACCACGTCCTCCTCCATACCAAGGATAACACACCTGCCACCTCTGTCCTCAAAGCGCATCGTTCTGCCATTGAGCAAGCAATCAGAGCCACCATCCCAGCAGCCATTGGCCTCAGAAAAAATGAAATCTGGCACAAGGTCATCCTCCATGGCGTCTCCAGTTCCTCCACCTTCTCCACCATTCAGTCAGAAATTGAAGAGTTCAACCCAGGCACCCACCTCCCGCGCCCTCCTAGATGGCTCACCACCCCAGCCCAAGGTCAGGACAAAGAAGCATCAACTATGGTCCTCACTATTGCCGGCGAAGACTCCACAGACAAAGCCCTCAGCAGAGGCCTCTCACTACTTGGGAAGAAGTTCAAAGTGCAACGCTACTTGTCCTTTGGACCTGACACCCAATGCACCAAATGCCTGGCCTTTGGCCACCAGCCCTCTCAATGTACCGGTACCCAGCATTGCAGCATCTGCTCCATGGAACATCCAGCACACCTCCACACCTGCGGCAGATCAGATTGCCCTACCAAGGGCAAAGCATGTTTGCACACCTCCATCAAATGCGTCAACTGTGGCGACTCCCAACAGGCTAATTCTAAGGAATGTCCCACATACCTTAAGGCACACCAAACGGCAACTGAGAGAAGGAACAGGACTGTTTAGGGATATTACTTTTGTTTCCTATATTTGTTAGGCATCTGGCGGCTTGGAGGATTTCCTTTTGTCATTATGACTCATGAGCTGGCCCACTCAAACGATGCTACCATTCTATATGAGACGGAATATCTGACTGGCACCCTTGCGTGGTGTAACTTTTGTATGTTAGTTAGCTTCATAGCCGCTGCGGCTCAATAACGGTAATGAGACATAATAATAATAATAATAATCATATATTACTCACACTCCGCGCCCTCTATTCACCTACCGCTGGAAAAATTACCGCATTCGGTCATCCATAAACTCCATGTTTTTGGGTGGCAATCAGTTCGACACACCAATTTTGGCCTCCCGCTTAGGCTTCACTCTTTAAGCGACCCTACCCCTCTTCTGACTCACAGCCTCAGCTATGACTCACAACACTGGAAGGGCCTCGCGCCCTGAATCCCGCGCTTCTGATCGCTCTCACCCCTATGCAGGGAGATCTGCTCAGGTCCCAACCGCTCCTGCCCTGGCCCCAGCTGCCCAAATCCACTCCTCCCCCCCCCTGAATCCAACACGGTCTTCCTCGGTTGGCCCCCTCGACCCAAACCTCCCCCTCCTCAGGTAAATGTACAACCACACAACCTCCAACCTTGCAACAAACAGAGACGTCTTCCCCGGACTCTGGGACGCACATCTCAGAAGCCTGACAGCGGGTGCAGCATCTATTCTACCCCTAATAATGACAGCCCTAGAGGGAATAGCCGCCCTCCATGCGAGAATCAGCTCCATAGAGAGCAAGCTCACAGCTCCTCCGCAACAAACCCAGCCCAACGCCGGCCCCTCACTCGCCTCCATCCAAGCCACTGTGGCCGATCTATCATCTCGAGTGGCAGCCTCACTCTCAGCCAAGCCTGCCCCAACGCCGCACCAGACCCAGCCTGGAAAACAACAACAATAACACCGAACCGGTAGAAACCCCGCGGCCCTAACGGCTCCTACAGCCAACCCAATGAACGACTTCGACTCCCACATATCTCGCTATGACACCCCCACCGAGAAGTGGTATGGAGACCCAAATGCCTCCGCAGTTAAATACCCGCGGTCCTGGGAGGCCCAGGCCTTCCGCAATGGGAAATACGATACATACTCATTCACCCCTAGTCACCTAGAACCGTCACTCAACAAGGCTCTTAGCAAGGCCAAAAGCAAACCGTCAACATATGCCCAGGCTGCCGCCCCACAGGAGCAGACTGGGGGAAGAAAGTCGAAAAAGACAAAAGGCGACGAGAAAGCCTCTACCTCGGCAGCCCAAGTCGCAGCGTCAAGGGATACGGGCGCCTTGGTCAAAGGACCGCCCCCCTTACCGGCAGCCGACAGAAGGTTCTTCTCACCTCGAGAGACTCCCATCTCCCATCAAGATGCTCTTAGGATAGCTGCAACAGCCCCCGACATTGCCGCCCAAGTACTCAAACAGGTGAACTGCCCACACTCGCTATGCTTCAGCGCCTCTGTGAATGCCAGAGGTGGCCTAACACTAACCACCCGCACCCTGCAGACTCCAGCCACCGCCTACTCCCCGTACTACGATGCGCTGGCAGCAAGGTTTAACAAGGCGTTCCCTGGTGGGGACAATCCTTTTAGGCCATTCAGACCGGCTCCCAACGAGGTCCAACTTGCCATACACGGCCTACCGATTTCCTTCCTCCCGCAAGACCAGGAGGAGCTCCGTTCCGAGCTGGGAAACTCAATTTTAAACTCGACAGGAGTGACGATCTTCTCCGCACGATATCTTCAACCAAACCCTGAAATAAGGGCAACCAAAAATTCTACCTCCATTGTCGTCTCGGTCCCCCCCGCTGACGTTGTAAAGATAGGAAAGACCATTTACCTGTATTCCAAGCCACGCAAAGTCGACATATGCCACTCTAAGAGTCGCTATATGCAATGCCGGAAGTGCTAGAAATTTGGACACCCCTCACCGATGTGTAAAGAAACAGCCTCAGTTTGCCCACTCTGCTCTGGGCCCCACACCCGATCGGCTCACAGGTGCACAAACCCGACGTGCCCAAAGGAAGGCCACCTAAAGGTTGTGGCTGCTTGCTGCCCAGCCTTGCCGCTGAAGTGCCCCAACTGCTCTGGAGACCACTCCGCAACAAACAACGACTGCCCCTCCCGGCCTAAACCACCAATCAAAGACGACCTTCCCCCTCAACAAGAAGAAGGAGGAATGGATACCGATGAAGACAGCTCAAGACCCGCCACACCCAAGGGTAAAGGCAAACAAATTGACACCAGCGTAGAAGAGACTCCCCGTCAGACGACCTCCCGCGCCCTCCGAATGAGCCTTTTCAAGGCACCGATACCCAGACGAGTCGGCCCCCCCCCCCACATGAGCTGATCCGTTCTCCTCCGAAGACCCCATAACAGGCGCATAAAGGTGGAGGACTCTACCTGCACCTCGCCCTCGGTGGCGCCTCATCCACCCCTCCTTAAGCAACTTCTCTTTGTTCAGGATAACTGTCTGGGAAGCTGGGATGTGTTTCTTTCATTGTTTAATAGCTTTCACAGTCTGAAAGCTCCCCCGCAAATTATTCTGCTGCAGGACCCCCCCATCTACCGCAACAGGCTTCCTACTTTTGCTTCCTTTAAATCATTTGCTCCTCCATTTAGACAAGGCACTCCTCCCAAGGTGGCCACCTATGTTTACACGGAATTTTTAAATGCGTTTTCAGTACTACCTTGTTTTTTTGACATGCCAGATTTTATGGCACTTGATACTTTTTTCCCCCTCGGGGCTTTTTGACACAAGTCACTCAAGATTTAGGGCTTACAACCTGTACTCAACGGTCGGCACTTCCTCTGGGAATAGAACCGTTAGCCCGGCTGTATCCTTCCCACAAAACCCCTTCTCTACACTCGTGGCTGGGGACTTCAACATCCACCACCCAAAATCTAATCACCTGAGGACAGTCTCCTCAAATGAATTCCCCACGTCCAATCCTTACTTCGAACAAGCACAGGACAACGGCTTCGTGCTCTGCAACACTCCGGGAGCCTACACCAGGTTCCCATTCGACCAAGACACAAGACGAGGGCTTATTGACCTGGCCTTCACCAACACCCTCCTCACCTGCTTTCTACACTCCTGGTCGACCCGCCTACCGGCAACAGGGTCAGACCACCTCCCAATCTCGATCATATTCACAGCACCTCTTCTGAAAACACCACCTCCTACCCCCTATTGGGACAAGACAGATTGGACGGTTGCTTCAGAAAGAATAAAAGACTTGACATTTTCACCACCACACCTCCATCCAACCGACCTCGAGCTAGACAACTGGCTAGAGAGACACATGCTAACACTAATAACCATATTAAAAGCATGCACCCCAACCAAGAGGGTCTCTATCCACTCCAAACCGTGGTGGGACATTACGATAACCCACCTAAGGCAGGCCCATCACAGAGCCTCAAGGGAACACAGAAAAGACCCAACTTTAAGATCCAGGGATGAACTAAAATCCCACCGTAACCGATACTTCAAGGCGATTAAGAAAGCCAAAGCCAACTACTGGAAAGAGTTCCTAGCAGGAGTGACACCACAGTCAGTGTGGAAAGCCAAAAAGGCGGCTATGGGAAGGGAGGAAGAGAGATTCCCGGACCTACCTGGAGCAGACTCACCCAACAAAATCAATGCAGCTCTACTGGACCACTTCTTCCCGCCAAAACCACCAGCACAAGGGGTAGCCTACCCCCGCTTCGACCCAGAACACCCACCTCTTGCCCCCGAGGAGATCTCCTCTGCGCTAGCCAGATCCTCCAATACCTCTGCGCCGGGCCCAGACCAAATCCCATACGGGGTCTGGAAGAAAGTCCACGCAACCAATCCGACCATACTCACGTCCCTGCTTGCCCCCCTTCTTGCCTGTGGACATCACACTAAGAGCCTTAAAATGGCAAACGGGGTGGTCCTGCCCAAGCCAGGAAAATCGGACTATTCTACCCGCGCCTCGTTTCGAATTATTGTTCTATACGAAACCTTTTCAAAAATACTGGAAAGGATAGTGGCAACCCGCCTCTCACTTATGGCCCGCGAAGTGGGGCTTCTGAACCCTAACCAATGCGGCTCTTTAGCCGGCCTCTCAACCTTTGACGCCACGACAGCCCTGACCCAAGAGGTCAAGGCAAGACAAAACCCCTCCTCCAAGGTTTCCTCCTTGTTTCTAGATATTAAAGGAGGATTCGACAATGCCTCCTCCAGCTGCTTAATCGCCAAACTCAGGGCCAAAGGTACACCCAAATACCTAGTAGCTGTGGTCAGATCTTTTCTCACAGACCGATCCTGCCGATTGATGTTCCAGGGGGCCCCTGGAATTTTCTCTTCAGTTCAAGTGGGAACGCCTCAAGGGTCCCCTGTTTCTCCTTTGTTGTTTGTGATTTATGTTTGTGAATTGCATGTTTCTATACCCCGAGGGGTGATTTTCTCCTATGTTGATGATTTTTCAATTACGGTCTCTACTACCTCTTACAGGGGGAATATTAGGTATCTTCAATTTGTTTTTTCCTTACTTCAGAGCAGGGCAGCGAAGATTGGAGTTTGCTTTTCTGTTCCCAAGACCGAACTGATCCACTGGAAGACCCCGAAAGACAGGTCCCAGGTCTCCAACCAGCCCATAGCTCTCAACGGCTCGGTGTTTACACCTTCTTCCTCACTAAGGTGGTTAGGATACTGGTTCACCCCCACCCTCAAGACAACCACCCACTTTATCAAACACCTCACATTGGCCTCAGGGGCTTTTTCCGCTATCAGGACGCTTGCACCTCCCAGGATCGGGATGCCACCATACATGTGTAGGAGACTCGCGATGGGCCTCATTCTTCCTATCCTCATGTATGGTGCTGACCTTCTCACATCTACGCTGGCCACGGCGGACAAGATGTCTGTGCTGTGGAACAAAGTCATGGGATGGGTCACAAACTGCTTCAGCTCGACACCGACAACCATTCTGGCCATAGAGGCCTGCCTCCCACCCCTTTATCTCCTTATCCCCCACCGCAGAAGGATGGCGGCGCTACGGCTAGCATGCTCCTCTCCTGTGTACAACCCGGCATCAGCCAGGCTCCCCCCGGACTTCCCCTCCTACATCTCCCACCCGGATAGGTCCGACCACCGGAACCTACTAAAAGGAAAGAAACAGATCTACATCCCCCTAGGTTGGCGCCAATACAAGGCAGAACAACCGATGAGGAGGCACCTGCCCATCGATTCGATGGCCCACCTCCTACTGCCTGTAATGGAGCAGACCACATCCTTACCACCTGCATACCCGGCCCTGGAACCTGGGCTGTCCATACTACCCCCCACCCCAACAAGCTACAAGACGCTCAAAACCTCTCTGAGGGCGAAGCTCCGCGAGGACTGGACACATCAGGCACCCCCCCCTCGCAACTACCCATAAAGAGCCACGCTGAGGCCCCACGCCTTCATGGGGCTGGACCGCTTCACAGCAGGGCGAATATACCAAGGAAGGGCTGGGAAGAGCTATCTAGCCGCTCACCACTCCTGGGAGGACCCCGATTCCTCCCCCACGTGCACCTACTGCGAAGAAGGCGAAGCGACATTTGCCCACGCAATCCTCCAATGCTCAACAAAGGACGACAAAAGGGCGCTCTACCTCCATGGAGTCTCAGACCTTGGCCCAAGCTCACCTATTTGGTCCTCACTTCCCGCCATCCTAGGCCTAGCCAACTACATCCGCACCACGGCCACCAGATTCCCCCCTCCTATGCCACCAATCAGGCATCTATCACCGCCACAGGAGGAGCCTCCTCCCCCCGCTGCCCTTCTTTAAAAAACTTTTTTCTTTTTTTACATATTATTGATGAATTTTCGTTGCGAGATTGTGATGGGAATTGATTGAGTTTCTTTACTAGTTTGAGTGGTCACCGTTTGAGGTGCTTGCGACAGATTTGTTGCTTTTTGGAAATTTGTGCCGATGGTTTCTTTTGTTTGTTTGTTTGGAATTAAGGTTTTCTTTTTGCCATAGCTTACGCTGCATGCACGTTCTTGTACCTAACAAGTAATATATGATATAAAAAAAAAAAGTGAAAAAATAAGCATATATTACTTGTTAGGTACCAGAACATGCATGTAGCGTAAGCTATGGCAAAAAGAAAACCTGAATTCCAAACAAACAAACAAAAGAAGCCATCAGCACAAATCTCCAAAATGACGGCTCTGTTGCGGGCACCTCAAGCAGTGACCGGTCGGGCCGGTAGGGAGATCGGCGAGTTCTCGTCGCGGGATCAGTAAGAAAATTCATCAGGAGCGCATAGAACTCAGAGTAGAGCAGCGGAGGAAGGTAGTTCCTCCTGGGGGGGTGAGAGTGGCCTAATCAGTGGCATGAGGGGGGGAAATCCAGTACCTGTGGTGCGGATGTAGTTGGCAAGGCCGATGATGGCAGGAAGTGAGGACCAAACATGTGAGCTTTGGCCGATGTCGGAAACTCCATGGAGGTAGGGAGACCTCTTGTCAGCCTTGGCCGAGTATTTAAGGATCGCGTGGGTGAACGTCTCGTCGTCCTCCTCACAGAAGGTGCATATTAGGGAGGAATGAGGGTCATCCCAGGAGTGATGAGCGGCCAGGTAGCTCTTACCGGCCCTTTCTTGGTGTATCTGCCCCGCTGTAAAGTGCTCACGTCCCATAATGGCGTGGGGCTTCAGCATGGCTCTGTATGGATATTAGCGAGGTGGTGGGGCCTGGTGTATCCAGTCTGTGAGGAGTCTGTTCCTCAATGAGACTTTAAGTGACTTATAGCTGGTTGGAGTGGGAGGTAGTAGAGATAGTCCTAGTTCCAGGGCAGGATAGGCTGGTGGGAACGTTGTGATTTGTGCCATGGTAGGCAGCAGGGTGTGCACCAGTGAGTCGATTGGCAAATGTCTTCTCATGGGTTGCTCAGCTTTGTATTGGCGCCACTCCAGAGGGATGTAGTTCTGTACTCTCCCCTTGAGCAGCTTCCAATGTGCGGACCTGTCAGGATGAGATGTGTAGGAGGGGAAGTCTGGGGGGAGCCTAGCCGATGCCGGGTTGTAGGCAGTGGAGGAGCAGGCCAGCTGCAGTGCCGCCATCCTTCTGCGGTGGGGGATCAGTAGATCCAGCGGAGGAAGGCAGCCTTCAATGGCAAGAATGGTTGTAGGGGTCGAGCTGAAGCAGTTTGTGACCCATCTCACAACTTTATTCTACAGGACTGACATCTTGTCCATCGTGCCTAGTGTTGGTATGAGGAGGTCGGCTCTGTTTGTGAGAATAGGAAGGATGAGGCCCATAGCTAGCGTGGGGCACATATGAGGAGGCTTCTCAACTCCGGGAGGCGCCCGCCTCCTGATAGCGGAGAAAGCTCCTGAGGCCATTGCGAGATGCTTAATAAAGTGAGTAGTTGTTTCCAAGGTGGGGGTGAACCAGTATCCCAGCCACCTTAGGGAGAAGAAGGGCGCAAAGATAGAACCATTGAAGGCTATAGGTTGGTTAGAGACTGGGGACCTGTCCTTAAGCGTCCTCCAGTGTATCAGTTCCATCTTGGGAATTGAAAAGGAAACTCCAATCCTCGCTGCCCAGCTCTGAAGCAAGGAAAAAACAGATTGAAGATACCTAATATTTCCCTTTTAAGAAGTAGTAGAAACCGTAATTGAAAAATCATCAACATAGGAAAATATTACCCCTCGGAGTATGGGAACATGTAATTGAGAAACATAAATCACAAATAACAAAGGAGAAATGGGTGACCCTGAGGGTGTTCCCACTTGAACAGAAGAAAAGACCCCAGGGGCCCCGTGAAACAACAAGTGCCATGAACGGTCTGTATGAAAGGATCGGACCCAGGCTACTAGGTATTTGGGGTGCCTTTGGCCCTAAGTTTAGCTGTAAGAAGAATAGAGGAAACATTATCGAACCCTCCCTTTATGTCCAAAAGCAGGGAGGAGGATTTGAAGGACGGGTTTTGTCTTGCCTTGACCGCTTGGGTAAGGGCAGCTGTGGCATCGAAGGATGAAAGGCTGGTGAGTGAGCTACTATGATTAGCGTTCAGGAGCCCCACTTCACGGGCTATGACACAAAGATGAGGTGCTACTATCCTTTCCAGCATCTTCGAGAAGGTTTCGAGTAGTAAAATAATTCAGAACGAGGCAGGTGTAGAGTAGTCTTATTTTTCTGGCTTGGGCAAGACCATCACATTAGCTATTTTGAGGCTCTTAGGGTGATGTCCGTAAGCTAGAAGAGGGGCAAGAAGAGATGTGAGTATAGTTGGGTTGACGGCGTGAACCTTCTTCCGCACTCCGTCCGGGATTTGGTCTGGTCCCTGAGTAGAGGTATTAGAGGATCTATTCAGAGGAGATGAGATCTCCTCAGGGGCAAGTGGTGGGTGTTTGGGGTTGAAGTGGAGGTAGGCCACCGATTGCGCTGGTAATTTTAGTGGGAAGACATGGTCTAGCAGAGCTGCATTAATTTTGGTTAGCAAGTTTGCACCCAGCAGGTTAAGGAATCTGTCTTCCTTCTTGCCCATTGCTTCCTTCTTGCCCTTCCCAACTTACTGCCGTGTAACCCTGGCCCAGAACCCTTTCCAGTATTTGGTTTTAGCTTTCTTAATCGCCTTGAAGTATCGGTTGCGGTGGGACCTAAGATCCTGTAAGAATTGCATTGCGGGGTCTCTCCTATGTGCCCTCGAGCCTCGGTGATGTGCTTGTCTTAGGTGGGTGATTGTCATGTCCCACCATGGCTTTGAGTGAATGGAGACCCTTTTAGTTGGGGTGCAGGCTTTGATCAGTGTCGTCAGTGTGAGCATGTGTCTTTCTAGCCAGTTGTCTAGATCGAGGTCAGTGGGGTGAAGCCGTGGGGGTGGAAATCACAGCTTTTTCATTTGCTCTGTAGCGATCATCCAGCCTCTCTTGTTCCAGTACGGGATAGGAGGTAGCGCCCTGCAGAGAGGTGTGGTGAATACAAGGGAAATTGGGAGGTGATCAGAGCCAGTCGCCGGTAGGATGGTCGACCAAGATTGTAACAAACTAATGAGGGGTGTGTTGATAGAGGCCAGGTCAATAACTGGGGGCCTCGTGTTGTGGTCAAATGGGAATCTGGTGTAGGACCCAGGGGTGTTGCAGAGTTCAAAGCCGTTGTCTTGGGCTCGCTCGAAGTATGGGTTGGACGTCGAGAATTGATTCGAGGAAATGGTTCTTAGAGGATCTGATAGTGGGTGGTGGATGTTGAAGTCCCCCACCATGAGTGTGGGAAAGGTGTTTTGGGGGAAGCATGTTCTTGGATCAACTGTTCTGTTTCCAGAGGAAGTGCCAACTGTCGAGTACAAGTTGTACGCCCTAAATTAAGACTAGTTGGAGTCACAAAGCCCCAGGGGGGAGTAAACATCAAGGGCCATGAAATCAGGCATATTAGAAAAACAAGGAAGTACAGAAAACACATTCAAAAAGTCCACATAAACATAGGTAGCCACCTTGGGGGGTGTCCTTTGTTCAAGTGGTGGAACAAATGATTTAAAAGATGCAATAGTGAGGAGCCTGTTGCGGTAAACTGGGGGGTCCTGTAACAGTACTATCTGTGGAGGGGCTTTCAAAGTTTGAAAGCTGTTAAATAATGAAAGAAACACATCCCAGCTTCCCAGGCAGTTATGTTAAACAAAGAAAAGTTGCTTAAGAAGGGATGGGAGAGGTGGCCCTATGGGCGAGGTGCAGGAAGAGACCTCCACCTTTATACACCTGTAATTGAGTCTTCAGAAGAAAGCGAATCACCCCACGTGGGGGGGGGGGTCCGACTTGCCTTGGTATCAGTGCCTTAAACAGGCTCCTTGGGAGAGTGCAGGAAGTCATCTGCCGCGGGGTTTCCTCCACACTGGTCTCAATCTGTTTGCCTTCCCGCTTGAGAGTGGCGGGTCTTGAGTTATGCTCAACTGTATCGATCTCTTCTTCCTCTCGGTGGGGGGGAAGGTCATCTCTAGCTGGGGGCTTGGGTTGGGGGGGGCAATCGTTGTTGATGGCTGAGTGATCCCCAGAGCAGTTGGGGCATCTCAATGGTGAGGTGAGGCAGCAGGCAGCTACTGCTTTCAGGTGTCCCTCCTTGGGGCATGTAGGGTTCGTGCATCTATGGGGCGATCAGGGGTGGGAACCAGAGCAGAGTGTACAAACCTACGTGCTCTCCTTACACATAGTGGAGGGGTGTCCGAATTCCCAACACTTCCAGCATTGCATATAGCGGCTTTGGGAGTACCATACATCCACTTTTCGGTGCTTGGAGTAAAGGTAAATAGTCTTTCCTATCTTCACAATGTCAGCAGGAGGAACCGATACGACAATGGAAGTAGAGTTCTTGGTAGCCCTTATTTGAGGGTTCGGTTGGAGGTATCTTGGGGAGAGGATTGTCACCCCCATTGCGTTTAGGATAGAGTTTCTCAACTCAGAGCGAAGCTCCTCTTGGTCTTGCAGTAGGAAAGGAATAGGTAGGCTATGGAGGGCCAGTTGGACTTCATTGGGCGCTGGCCAAAATGGCCTAAAGGTGTTCTCCCCAAATGGGAATGTCTTGTTACACCTTGCAGCAAGGGCATCGTAGTATGGGGAGTAGGCAGTAGCAGGAGTCTGTAGGCAGTGGGTTGTAAGAGTGAGGGCACCTCGGACATTGACAGATGCGCTAAAGCATTGTAGGCGTGGGCAGTTCGCTTCTTTTAGTACTTGGGCTGCTATGTCGGAGGCTGTTGCCACTATCCTGAGTGTATCTTGGTGGGCAAGGGGAGTCTCGCGAGGTTAGAAGAACCTTTTGTCTGCTGCTGGAACAGGGAGGGTCCTCTAACTGAGGGCCCTGTACCCATTGATCCTGCGACTTGGGCTGTAGAGGTGGAGGCCTTGTCTCCACCCTTTGACCTTTTAGACTTTCTTCATACAGATTGCACTTGCAGGGTGGCAGCCTGGGCATAGGTTAATGGTCTGGATTTGGCTTTACTGAGAGCCTTGCTGAGTAACAGCTCTAAGTAGTAGGGGGTAAATGAGGAGGCACGGTACTTCTCCTCGCGAAAGGCCTGGGCTTCTCAGGAGCGCGGGTTCTTGACTGCGTAACCGTTCAGATCACGATACCACTATTCTGTGGCTTTGTCATAGTGGGGGATATCAGAGTCGAAGTCAGTCATTGGACTGGCCGTGGGAACAGTTGCGGTGGGCTCGTTTTTCCCTGCTTGTTTCCGTTGTTTCCTTGGTTGGAGTTTATCAGGTATCACGACCGGCTTTACCAAGATGGAGGCCGCTACTCGGGATGAGAGGTCAGCTACTATGGCTTGAATGGAGGCAAGGAAGGGGTCTGTGTTGGGCTGGGCATGTTGTGAAGGGTCCGTAAGTTTGCTCTCTATGGAGCTGATCCTGGCGCGGAGGGCTGCTATTCCATCGCGTGCAGTTATAATTAGGGGAAAGATTGAAGCTTCTCCTGCCATCAGACTTCCGAGATCAGCATCCCAGAGCCAGGGGAAGATGTTTCTGTTGGTGGCAAGATTAGAGGTGGTGCGGTTATACATCTCTCTGAGGAGAGGGAGGTTGGGCTCGCGTGGGCCTACTGAAGAGGACCGTGTTGGACTCTGCCGGGTGGAGGCGTGAATTTGGGCAGCTGGTGCCAGGGCAGGGGCAGTTGGGACCTGAGCATCTCTTCCTGCATAGGGGTGAGAGTGGTCAGAAGTGCGGGATTCTGGGCGCAAGGCTCTTCCAGCGTTGTGAGTCATAGCAGAAGCTGTGAATCATGTAAGGGGTGGGGTTGCTTATAGAGTGAAGCCTAAGCGAGAGGCTAAAATTGGTTTGTCGAGCTGGTTGCCGCCCAAAAACTTGGAGTTTAGAGATGACGAAAAGCGGTAAGTTTTCAAGCGAGACGTCAATAGCGGACACGCAGCATGTTTGATAGCCTGTTATTATTTTCATTATTATATATCGTTGTCTTGCTTATAGAGCCTGAGGCTATGAAGCAGCACTAATATACAATTTATCCAGGCAACAAACAAGCATGTCTATAAGTCCCATCTTCTAAATAGTAGTGTTATCTTTTGAATGAGCACCCACAGCCAAAGCGCAAAAAACAATAAAGTAAGGAAATCCTGCGAGCTACCTAAAGCCTAACGAATAAAGAAAATACAAGTGATTGAAACTTAAGCTGCCCTGTTTCTCCTGTCCGTTGGTGCCTGGTGTACATGAAGGTAGGTGGAGCACTCCTTGGAGGTGGCCAGGTGATTGTTGCCATAGTTGAGGTAAAGAATGGTTGTGTGTAGGCACAGCTTGCCTTTAGTGAGCCAGTATGATCTGCCGCAAATGTGAAGGTGGGCTGAGTACTCCCGGAAGCAGATAGTATAGTGGGGAGCTTTAGTGCATTGAGAGGGGTGGTGGCCGAATTCCAAGCATCTAGAGCAGTGAGTGTCAGAGCCAAAGGTGAAGTAGTGTTGAACTTTGAATTTCTGGCCAGAAAGTAAGAGGCCTCTGCTGAGGGCTTTTTCTGTAGGGTCTTTGCCAGCAATGGTAACGACCTTAGTTGAGGCTACTTTGTCCTTACGTTGGGTGTCAGTGGTGAGCCATCTGGGAGGACGGAGAAGGTGGGTGGCAGGATTGAATGTTTTAACCTCAGCTTGCATAGTTGAAAAAGTACAGATTGTAGGAATGCCAGGAATGATGGCCTTATACCAGACTTCATCCTTTCTAAGGCCATTAGCAGCTGGAACATTGGATCCAATAGCTTTCTCAAGTGTAAAGTAGTGGCCTTTGAGGACAGTAAAGGAAGGGATGATATCCTTGGTGATTAGAAGGACGGGGTAGTTCAACGTGAACTCAATGATTGAAATCCACTGCTTTCTAATTGCTATGTTGACAGCATCGCAGATGGTGAGGTAGTTGGCGTCTTCGCGGCGGGGGATCAATCTCTTTCCATGACAATTATACGCTCACATTTGGTCCACACTGCAGTGGTTGTATTTTTGGCTGTTGAAGATATTTTAGACTTGGCAGGGAGTATTCTGGACACTTTCTGGGCCCAAGGCTGCTGTGGTGGAGGTAATGGTAGGGGGGTAGATAGGGTGGTGGTGAAGGGGCCAGGGTATTGTTGGAGTTGGACCTGAAGAGCCATGACTTGGGTGGTGAGGGTAGCAACTTGGTCCTTAAGCTCTTGGATGTCTTTGATGTAGCATTCGGGAATAACCACCATATGGGCTTCAAGAGCCTAAAGACGGTGTGATACTGGGGTTAGAACACTGGTGTACTGGGTTTGTGTGTCATAGAGAGTATCTGTGACTCAATCAAGGTACTTAAGGGAACGAGTTTCCTCATCAGAGTTAGAGCCTGGAGGATTGCTGATGTCGACGACAGTCTGGACAGGAGAGGAGGAGCCCTCTCTCCCATATCAGTATCTGCTGGTGAGTTGTATTGTTATGGGAGGGGACGCGTGTTGAATGGGATGGCAAGAGGGTTTGTGGCCCCTCTGTCTCTTCCTCTGCCTTAGGGGGCCATCAGAGGACACCTGGGATGGACTGAGTTGATGGATGTAGATGAAAAACAAATAATAGAGGATGATTTGTTGGTGAAAAGTCTTTAAGGTAAAGGGAAAAGCGGTGAGAAAGGGTTGTTAACCAATAGGGTAGAGGCTCAATGAAATGTTCTATATAGTTTTTTCTTTTTCTTTAGTTGTAATGGTAACTGAGTCTTTGATAGCCTGTGAAATAGCTTGTGTCAAGTACACCCTATGATTAAAGCATTGGATGCTCGATCCAAAAGACCCTGATGGGATCTAGTGTCAAGGTCAGCACTTAGTCAGGGAGTTACCAATGAAATTCAAGTTTTACAACAGCCTGTAGATTTATAGGTATTGATACTGAGTAGACATCCTGTAGCCTGTTGGAAAGCTGATGTCGAGTAGGTCTAGTTGCTGAAGCATCAGAGACGACATCCAAAGGCCTGTGCAATAATCTAGCGTCCAAATTAGTACTTAGTCAATGCCTTACTAGGAAATACTATTTTCAAAACAGCCTGTAACTCCATTAGTATTGGTGTTGAGTAGACATTCAATAGCTCATTCAATAGCTGGCATCAGGTAGGTCGAGGTGCTTAGGCATAGGATACTGGGTCAATGGGGCCTTGATGGAATCTGGCGTCCAGGTCTGCACTTAGTTTAGGCCATACAAGGAAATTCCATTTTTAAAACAGCCTATACCCCATGGATATTAGTGTCAAGTAGATAGTCTATAGCTTGTTTGATAGCTAGTACTGAGCACATCCAGCTGCCAAAGCCTTGGATGCTGTATCTAAAGGACCCTGAAGGAATCTGGCATCAAAGCCAATGCTTAGTGAAAGTCTTACCAAGGAATAACTACTTTCATAACAGCCTCTAGCTTCATGGGTATTGATTCTGAGTAGTAATTCTGTAGCTCATTGGAATGCTGGCATGGACTAGGTCCAGGTACCCAGGTATCAGATACTGTATCCAAGGACCTGTGAAGGAATATGGCATCAAAGTTAGTACTTAGTCAAACACTTATCAGGAAATACTATTTTCAAAACAGCCAGTGGCTCCATGGATATTGGTGTTGAGTAGACAGTCTATAGCTCATTCAATAGTGGGCATCAAATATTCCTAGGTGGCAAATCATTGCATGCTCTATCTAAAGGACCCTCAAGGAATCTGCTGTCAAATACAGCACTTAGTCAAATCCTTGCCTACTTGTACCTTGATGGGTATTAGTATCAGGTAGATATTCTTTTGCTCATTAGATAGCTGCTGCTGCATATATCTGGGTGCCAAGGTATCACATGCTACCTCTCTAGGGTACTAGAAGAATCTAGCACTAAAGTTAGCACTTAAAAAGTCACAAAGGTAATAGAAGTCACGGAGGTTTTGTGGTTTCGAGAATGTGTGTACCAGGAAATTGAAATATATCCAGCCTGGACCAGGTTTCCACCAGCAGAACTCAACTATTAATCGCATTTGCACTAGAAGCTTGGAGCATTTTCACTCTACAATCTTTCTAGAACCTAAAATAAATTTCCTGTCCTGTTTGAAATTTTTGGTGCAGGATCAAGATTAACTTTCTCGCAGGTAAGCTAGTTCACGTACTTACCAGGCCAAGTATGATATCAGATCTTTGTTGATATAACTATGCTGGTATGGCCTCTAGGCTACAGTGATCAGATCCAGAAATATAGCTTGCCAGGTCCTCTCCCAGGATGTATTCCTAACTTTCCAGACATTCTTGGTTACCACTCAATGCTCTCAACATCCCTGATGACTACCAAATGCCCCACACATCTCCTGTTACCACTAGATGCTCCTCATATGCCGTATTACCACTGGATGTACCAGATGTACTGGGGACGTCCATAGAGCCTCCAGATTTACAGGATGCCCCAGATGCAGATGACACTTACTCATTGCTGAAAGGTCACACCTGCGCATCCGACACAGCTATCTTTTTTGCTGATGTAGCAAGACACAAACACGATTTCCTATAGCTTTGACAACTTGTCTCTACTCCTTCCACTCTACTCACTCCTGTGAGAATCAGCTGGTACTCCACTTCCCCCTCCACTATTACTATGTGGGTATTATCTGGTATCTCTCTTCTTCCTTTACTACCTCTTGGGACTCTATACTCCTTTAGCTAGTACTCTACTACTGCCCTGACATGCCTGGCTGGTACCCAATGACCTCATCCCTCCATTTGACAGACACTCTACTATCGCCTAACTAGCACTTTCCTGCCTCGTTCCTCCTTGCTGACTTGCAATCTACTGTTACCACAATAAATTCAAGAATGGCTTGGGGTCTCAAGTTTGCTTGCCAGTTAGGAGAACGCCAAATTCTGGTATAACTGATAGAAGAGAATCAAATTTTTGATCTGAGAATCAGTCAAGGAAGGCACATCTCGATAAAGACTTAAAGATAAGATTTATAGCGTAAACAAGCTTTTATTGATAGGATCTGTTCTCTGTTTCTTCCTGATATCGGTAAAGCTCAGGAAGTATCTTAATATTCATATCTCACATCTAAGTATTCGTGGACTACTTCTAACTGCTATGCCTCCAAGGTACCACTCTGGCTTTGATATACAAACATCTAGAATCTTATAACTTTGAGCACTGTTTGACCCTGAAACTTCTCAATCACTTTTACAGTTAAGGAATAGTATTCCTCCACTAAGATAATTGCACTACTGGTTATACCAAACCAGGATCCTCAACTTAGTTGCCCACAAAGACTATTATATTACCTTGATCTTATTGACTATTGTTTCAGTAGTCTTTTCAGTCATGAAGTGATCAGTTTCATGCCGGGCTATCCAGCACTAATCATAAGTCTAAGTACTATATGTTAATATTTTCAGAGTCTTTGACTTACCTAGGTCTTCCTATTTGCATGTGCTGCTCCTTAGTCTGCCCGCCTATATGTAGTGGTCACATTACTAGGACTAACTAACCTATAGCTGATATCAGAAGGATATAGGTGCATTTAGTATGCCCTTAGTAGCTTTGGCCACTATGACATCCTTTTAGAATATTTTGCCAAAAACATTCCATCACCTTTGGCCCATAATTAGAAAGCCTAACTTTAAAGCCAACTATCTCAATGTGCCTCACATGGACCTCTTCTGTTCTACTCCCCAGATGTCATCAAAGGTCCCCTCTCATATATCCTGCGATCAGCACGCAGTTGGATGGACAATAGTGATATATATGGTGTTACGAAGTGGGCTTCATTGATGTGACATTTTAGTTATGGGATGCAACTCTTGAAATCTTACTAATAACCTCGGGCCTCATAAGGGGGCTGGAGGGGGGTGTTGGCTATCCAGAAAATCGAGGGTCTGTGCACTTGTCTCCGATTTCCATATGCCTAAAACTGCCACATACAGGCATCCATATCAGGAAAGGCTCACCTCCTCTGACTATTCGTCTCTACCTCCATAGCGACTGTGACATAAGTACTTCACTTCTGGTTATACCGTGGAGGTTGAGTGAGGCTCAGGATATCGTGCCTATAGGCATCTGTTAGTTAAGTTGGTAGATCTAACTTTATTGTGCTATTTTTATTCACGGTCAAGTTTGTTAGAGCTATTCTACAGCAATTTGGTAGCTGCCAGGTTATGATTAAGAGGATCAGGATATTGCTTTTAGTACGCTATTTTTAGACATCTCTAGATTTTCAGTTCAGCTGCTGAGATATGGTTGTTGGTAGTTTTTGAAGATTCATAGTATGAGCTCAACTAGTCTTCTTTGTACCACTTAAATTAGGAGAAAAATTGGTGAAAAAAGAGAAAAAAGTTAAATAAAAAGTAAGATACAAACCTGTCCATCCTCCGTCTCCATTACAACTATAATGAGAAAAAATACCATACCACACCTTTAGCTGAGACCTCTTCTGATTGGCTAAAAATCTTTTCTCACTACCTTATATGTTATGCCTCTCCAGGTTATGAACTTTTATTATGCCTGATAGATCATGAGGTACATACTTTTCATGTCCATATTGGCAGAGAGAAAAAAAAGCCTAGAGACCTCTACAGAAAGACCACACTACCCACAGGGTCTAGTGACTCCATCCTTAATAATAGTAGTTGAACTCATTTTCCTATTTTCTGACCTCATCACCCCTCTTCAATGAAAGTACTATGCTGTAACACATCCTGCACCTTCTTTCCTGTATGCCTCTTAGAAGTTACATTAGGTGCCCCTTCTAGTACAGGCTACTTTTAAGGCCCATTCATCAAGGTAGCCCTTGACACAGCACTGGATGGCCTCAACCTCTAATCTAAGATGCTACTATTCATCAGAATTGTAGATATAATCACAGCAAACTCTAGGAGACAGTTTGATATCATTAATCAGACTGTCAGTGACTTTGCTGCAGAGCTGGACCAGATCCACTCTGTACTATCATCTTATTCTCTAATCCCAACTCTAACTACCATCCTACAGAAGTCTACCTCTTTTCCTCTTGTTGCTCCCATGCCCTCCTCCTCAGCCTGTCTTCCTGCCTCCGTTGGAGCTCCTTCTTGAATGATAGTTGTGACAATGGGGAAGAAAAGGTCCCCCTCTACCAATAAGCCAGCTACTCAAACAGCTTCTGCCACTACTACTCGTACCTCAGCTCAGCCAAAGATGGTCCTGACTATGAGGAATTATTATCTGATCGTCAAGAGTCATGGCTCCTCCTGTCATACCATCAGCCTTGAAGCTGAATGATACTATCAATGAGGCTTTCTCCTCCATCCTCATTCAGACTGTTGTCCTCATAGTAGGTAATGTCACCCGCCCCACTATGGAAATGATCAGGGACACTATGGGCAACTATAGCACCTCCACCTATCTATACTTGATCTCGACTTCTGCACCTGTCTATTTGGATACACCGAGCATACAGCACATTATACATAGCCTCTCCACTTTTGAGCAGCTAGTTGTTACTATCACTGAGCTCAGCATCTATGACATAGGACTCGCCCTTACTCAACTATCTAGATGGCTTACTTCTGATGACTCGCCTGCTGGGAAAGCTGCTTCCTCCATTATCATTGCCATTACTGGCTGCAAGGTATGCTTTCTTTGTTGACAGGTATATGTTAGCCTTCTTTACCATATTTAGAACAGAGTGTTGGCTTCGCTTCAATTGCCTCACCCAGTGCTCTAACTGTCTGTCATTTGAGTTCCTCAATAATAAGTACACCTAGCCTTTTACATAACTTTTTTTTTCGTATTATATATTGCTTGTTAGGTACAAGAACATGCCACGCTCTGTCGCTCTTACAACACCAGTCAAAGAAAAATGTTACCGCATTCGGACAACGAAAACTTAGGCCTTTCATCGTCAATAACGTTACACAAGCCAAAATCCGAAATTCTCACTGACTTCAGCAAGGAGTACAGGTAGACTCCATTGCCGTTACAACCACAGTGAAAGAAAAAACCACACCAAATTTCTTGCCGAGCTTCCACCTCATTGGTTGACAACCATTTCTCAGCGCTTCATCCCTTCACCTTAAAGACTTTTCAACCACAAATCATGCCCGGTTATTGGTGCTTTATCACCTTTATCAACTGAGTTCGATTTCTCAACCCTCTGATGTCTAATAGACGTAGGGGCAGAGGGAGGGGTGGTGCAAACCCCTTTGCAACCCCCTTCAACCCACCCATTCCACTCACCAACCAAGCCTCACCTGAGGACACACGCATGGAGGAAGACCCAGGCTCTCCAGTTCAAACAGTGCCGGCTCCTGCCTCTACCACCTCCACAGAAGAATATCCTTCTGTCCCTACATTCTCACCAACGCAAATGGCTGAAGGCATTTCCCACACCAACCTTGGCTTAACAGTTCGCACCAGACATCTTGAAGAAGCCTTCCAGGCCCTCCAGGAACACCTCATGGTGGTCCAAAACCGCCACATTACAGACATTGAGACACTTCAAGGCCAAGTTGTGCACCTTACTTCTCAAGTTGAACATCTGCAATATCATCTGCACCACCAACAACCCCCCCCACAACACCAAACCACCTTGGCCGCTCCCCCACCACAACAAACATGGGCCCCAAGAGCTGCCAGAACAGCCCCAGCCAAATCCACAACTATTACATGGGCCAAAACTGCAACCCCTGCTGTTTTGATTAAATGCGACCATACCATTGTCATTGAAAAAGATGGCTCCATCATACCTGATTCCACCAACCCCCTCACTATTCGCAATGCAATCAACAATGCAATCAAGAAACCTCTTATTGCAAGAATCGAATTCACCACCAACCACCATGTCCTCCTCCTCAACAAGGATAACACACCTGCCACCTCTGTCCTCAAAGCGCATCGTTCTGCCATTGAGGAAGCAACAAGGGCCACTATCCCAGCAGCCATTGGCCTCAGAAAAGACGAAATCTGGTACAAGGTGATCCTCCATGGCGTCCCTACCTCCTCTACCTTCTCCACAATTCAATCTGTAATTGAAGAATTCAATCCAGGCACCCACCTCCCACGCCCTCCTAGATGGCTCACCACCCTAGCCAAACGTCAGGACAAAGAAGCATCAGCCATGGTCCTCACTATTGCCGGCAAAGACTGTACGGACAAGGCCCTCAGCAGAGGCCTCTCACTACTTGCAAAGAAGTTCAAAGTGCAAAGCTACTTGTCCTTTGGCCCTGACACCCAATGCACCCAATGCCTGGCCTTTGGCCACCACTCCTCCAAGTGTACCGGCACCCAACATTGCAGCATCTGCTCCATGGAACACCCAGTACACCTCCACACCTGCGGCAGATCAGATTGTCCTACCAAGGGCAAAGCATGTTTGCACACCACCATCAAATGCATCAACTGTGGCGACTCTCACCAGGCTAATTCTAAGGAATGTCACACATACCTCAAGGCACACCAAGCGGTGACTGAGAGAAGGAACAGGGCTGTTTAGCTTTATTACTTTTGTTTCCTATATTTGTTAGGCATTAGGCGGCTAGGAGGATTTCTTTACTTGTTGTTATTTGCGCTTTGGACGTGGGTGCTTATTCAAAAGTAGACACTACCATTTAGGAGACGGGATTTTTGGATGGGCATGTTTGTTGCCTTGAAAAGTTGTATGTTAGTGCCGCTTCATAGCCTCTGGCTCCATAAGCGAGACAATGATATATAATAATAATAATAAGGAGTACAGGTGCCCGGGCCTGCACTATGCTGAAAGGCGTATTTGCACTAGGATCAACCCATTACAACAAACTAGCTGAGGGAGACTCCATTGCCGTTACAACCACAGCGAAAGAAAAAACCACACCAAATTTTTTGCTGAGCCCCCACCTCATTGGTCAACAACCAAATCTCACCGCTTCCCCATCCACTTTAAAGACTTTTCACCGACAAATCATCCTTTATTATTTGTTTTCCATCACCTCTATCAACTGAGTCACGCTTTCCATCACCTTTGATGTGTGCCAGATACAAAGGCAAAGGTAAGGGGGCTGCAAACCCTCTTGCACCCCCTTTTCAGCCCTCCTCTTCCCAAAACCCAGCCTCACCTGAGGATACTCAGATGGCTGAGGATACTCCATCACCTGTCCACACAGTCGGCACTGCTGTCCACCTGTCAGAAGAGGAAGACACAGGACCAGACTCCCTTACCACTCATGTCATCCAACTCAGAAACCACCTCAGCTCCATGATAGCCAGATACAAGGTTATGCAAATCACCCATTCTGCCTTGGAGAAACACATGCGTGTTGTCCAGGACCGTCACATCCGAGATACTGAAGAGTTGAAAGCCATGGTTACCAATCTCACCAACCAAGTTGCGCATCTCCAGTCCCAACAGCTCAAACAACAATCATCAACCACCCACCAATCCACCCTACCCCCACCTCCTACCAGGCAAACCTGGGCCCTAAAGGCTTCTAAAGCCCTCCCAGTCAAACCTGCAACACCACTACCAAAGAAAACCAGCCCCTCTTCTCTCCTCACAAAACGCGACCGCACGATTGTTGTTGAAACAGATGGAACAACACTGCCAGAAGACAGCAACTGCCTTGCCATACACGATGCTGTCAACACAGCCATCAAGAAACAACTGGTATCCAACATTGAATTCACCCCCAACCACAATGTCTTCCTTATTACAAAAGACAACACACCTGCCTCTACCATACTCAAAAACTACATCTTTGCCATTGAGGAGGCTATCAGAGCCACCATACCCGCTGCTAACGGCCGCAGATAGGATGAGGTCTGGCAAAAGGTCATCATCCATGGCATTCCCACTACTGTTACCTTTCCTACCGTCCAAGCTGAGGTTGAAACCTTCAACCCAGGCACCCACCTTCCCCACTATCCCATGTGGCTCACCACTGAAGCCCAACGTCAGAACAAGCCGGCATCAGCCATAGTTCTCACCATTGCTGGCAAAGACTGTACAGAAAAAGCCCGCAGCAGAGGCCTCTCACTCTTTAGCAGGAAGCTCAAAGTGCAGCGTTATCTTTCCTTTGGCCCTGACACCCAATGCTCCTGATGCCTTAAATTCGGTCACCATCCTTCTCAATGCACCAAAACCCCCCACTGTGCTATCTGTTCTCAGGAATACCCAGCCCACCTTCACACTTGCGGCAGATGAGAGTGTCCCACTAAAGGCAAGCCGCGCTTCCATACTACCATTTTTTGGCTCAACTGTGGCAACAATCATCTGGCCACCTCCAAGGAGTGCCCCACCTACCTTCACGCACACCAGGCAGCAACTAACAGGAGGAACAAGGCAGCTTAGGTTTCAAGCGCTTGTATTTCCGTTATTTGCTAGGCTTTAGGCGGATAGGAGGATCTCTTTACTTGTTGTTGTTTGCGCTTTGGCTGTGGGTGCCCATTCCAAAGTTGACACTACCATTTAGGAGATGGGATTTCTGGAGGGGCAGGTTTGTTGCCTTGATAAGTTGTATGTTAGTGCCGCTTCATAGCCTGTGACTCCATAAGCGAGACAATGATATATAATAATGATAATAATAATAAACTAGCTGACATCCTCCGTCTCCGCTACACCTCCAGTAATTGAAATTTATTTCCTATTTGGGGTAGACTCAACACCACACCAAAACTATCACCACTTTTCGGTCTGCACCCTCCCCCTGGGGGGGTGTAGGCTATCTCCATCCATCCTTTTAGACTTCGAGCTTGTCTCCCATCCCTTTCCTTGTAGATCTACCCCCCTGGGATACTCTATCCTCCCCGCTGGCATCTCACGATGTCCAGAAACCTCTTTACCCCGCTTTTGCTGTAGCTTCGCTTAGCATCAGCACGGTCGGCTACAACCCTTTCTTCATCTTGGCAGACGGCTGGGATTACGGTTTGCGGTACGCGATTATGATGGATTCCTGTATTCCTCCTCCTTAAGAAACTGGTGGAGTTGTGTCAGGTTTTCTCAACAGGCCACGGTCGATTTCGCCACCCTCCTTCCTCACTCATCGCTTCAGCTGGTGGTATCCCATCCACTATAGTGACACTATCTCTCTGAGAACAAGGGACTACATGAGAGACTCGGTAAAACAGCTGGCTTTGTTTGAGGCCTGCTGGAGGCCGCCTAGAAGGACACGAACACGATACCGGCAGCCTTTTTGTCGATTAAGGACGGATGCCTTCCTCCTACACTCCCAACGGTTGCGATCGGCTGGCACCCTACTGCTACACCACACCTTGGCTGGCACCCTACTGCTACCAGACAGCTTGCATCTTAGTGCCGTCTTTACTCTTCGTGGGCTTTGCACTCGCACCCCCACCCAAGCTGGCATCTTACTGCTACCCTGGCTGGCACCCTACTGCTACCCCCATTCTGCGGGAGTTTCTCCGCCGACAATCCAACCCCAGCTGGCACCTTACTGCTACCTCTCGCCAGGGCTTGAGTGCGGCGCTGCCGCTTCTGCCCAACAACCCCTCCTCTAGGTGACACGGCCGACACCTACCTCCACACCTCATTGTGATACCCATACCAGGTGAGGCGTTACCGCCCCGACATTCATTATTGGCTAGTCATCCCTATAGGGGGTGCATTTGGGATATCAATTGGTTTCTTTTGTGCCTTCAGGCCGAGATTTCCCGGGGGGTTTTTCCTGATGTTTCCTGCTTGTCTTTAGTTAGGCTTTTCTTGCTCTCCGAGTTCCCTTGCGAGGTAGGGATGGGCCTGGCTGGGGGCGAGATGTGCGGTTGGCTCCATACCAGAGGGGCTTGGGACGGACGGCTTTTACCTGGCGGGAGGAGGGATGTTTGAAATTAAGGGTTTTCTTTTTGCCATAGCTTACGCTGCATGCACGTTCTTGTACCCTAATCAAGTAATATATGATTTAAAAAAAAAAGAAAAAAAAAGAAAAAAAAGAAAAAAGAGAAAATAATAAACTAGCTGACATCCTCCGTCGCTGCTACACCTCCGGTGATTGAAATTTATTTCCTGATTAGGATAAACTCAACACTACACCAAACTATCACCACTGTTCGGTCTGCACCCTCCCCTCGGGGGGGGTGTAGGCTATCACTATCCATCCTCCTGGACTTCGAGTCCATCTCTACTGCCCTCTCCCTTTGAGGTTTACCCTCTAGGGATACCCCATCCTCTTCTGCCAGCATCTCGCGATGCTTGTTACCTCCCTTACCCCGCTTTTACTAGGCCTAGCTTAGCATCAGCATGGTTGGGTTTCCCTCTTTTCATCTCAACAGACGGCTGGGATTACAGTTTGCGGTACGCGATTACGATGGATTCCTGTATCCCTCCCATAAAGAAACTGCGGAGTTGTGTCGGGTCTCCTCAACAGGCCACTGTCGATTTCGCTATTCTCCTTCCTTACTCATCGCTTCAGCAGGTGGTATCCCATCCACTAAGTGACACTATCTCTCGTAGAACAAGGGACTACATGAGAGAGGTGGTAAAACTGCTGGCTTTGTTTGGAGCTTGCGGGAGGCCGCCTAGCTAGGCACGAACACAATTCCGATAGTTGTTTTGTCACTTGGGTCTTCCCCTCCTCTACACTTTCTCAGTGCGATCGGCTGGCACCCTACTGCTACCACAGGCTGGCACCCTACTACGAACCCCCCACCTTAGCTGGCACCTTACGGCCTTCTACACTTCCTGCTGGCCTCGGACCAGTACCACCACCCCCCCAGCTGGTACCTTACTACCACCTCTTGCTGGTCAACACCTTGGCTGCTGGCCTCCCCACCAGGTCCGGTTTTCCGGCAGACCTCTGGGGGTTCCTGGACCCTGCCACACGCCTCCCTCCTACTTTGGTTCGGTTTCTCCCTACTTTCGTTCCCTTACCCCCATTGCCCCGGATATATCTATCCTATTAGTGCTCGGGTCCGGTTCTGTGATGGAAGATCCTTAGGTTGCGACCGGGTGACCTAGGCTGGATGGTTTATGGGTTTTCATTTGTTTGGGGTTTCTTTCTGTTGTTTTGGTTGGTTCACTATTGGGGTTTGAGATTTCCTCTATGTCGCGCGTCTGTGGAGGTTATAGGTTCGGCTATACTCTAGCGGTTGTGGTTAGGGGGAGTTTTTTACACCGACTGGCCACGCAGTTAGACGGTTTTTCTTCAGCCTTTCTGGGCCGGGGCAGGGGTGGAGGTTTAGGTCTACATAGCTTCCGCTGACGTGACCTGGTTCCTTAAATACTTAAATTAAAATGCTTTAAAAAAAAAAAACCAGAAAAGGGAAAAAAGAAAAAAAAGTAGAAAAAAAAAAAGAGATTAATAAATTAGCTGACATCCTCCATCTCCGCTACATCTCCAGTGATTGAAATTTATTTCCTATTTGGGGTAGACTCAACACCACACCAAACTATCACCACTTTTCGCTCTGCACCCTCCTCTTGGGGGGGCTGTAGGCTATCTCAATCCATCCTTTTAGACTTTGAGCTTGTCTCTCCATCCCGTTCCCTGAAGGTCTACCCTCCTGGGATACTCTATCCTCCCCTCTGGCATCTCACGATGTCCAGAAACCTCTTTACCCCGCTTTTGCTCTAGCTTCGCTTAGCATCTGCACGGTCGGCTACAACCATTTCTTCATCTAGGCAGACGGCTGTGATTACAGTTTGCCGTACGTGATTACGCTGGATTCCTGTATCCCTCCTTCTAAAGAAACTGGCGGAGTTGTGTCAGGTTTCCTTAACAGGCCACGGTCGATTTCGCCATCCTCCTTCCTCACTCATCGCCGGGCTGGTGGTATCCCATCCGCTATAGTAACACTATCTCTCTGAGAACAAGGGACTACATGAGAGACGTGGTAAACCAGCTGGCTTGGGTTGGGGCCTGCTGGAGGCCGCCTAGAAGGACATGAACACGATACCGACAGCCTTTTTGTCGTTTAGGGACAGATGCCTTCCTCCTATACTCCCCACGGTTGCGATCGGCTGGCACCCTACTGCTACACCACCTCTTGGCTGGCACCCTACTGCTACCAGGCAGCTTGCATCTTACTGCCGTCTTCACTCTTCGCGGGCTTTGCACTCGCACCCTCACTCAAGCTGGCACTTTACTGCCACCCTGGCTGGCACCCTACTGCTACCCCTATTTCGCTGGAGCTCCTCCAGCACCAACCCACACCCAGCTGGCACCTTACTGCTACCTCTCATCAGGGCTTGGAGGTGGCGCTGCCCCTCCTTCCTAACAACTCTTCCTCTAGGTGCAAAGGCTGACACCTACCTCCATACTTTTTTGTGAACCCACACCGGGTGAGGCGCTACCGCCCCGACTTTCATTATTGGCTAGTCATCCCTATAGAGCGTGCATTTGAGATATTAATTGGTTTCTTTTGTGCCTTCGGGCCGTGGTTTCCCCGCGGGTTTTGCCTGATGTTTCCTGCTTGTTTTTAGTTAGTCTTCTCTCACTCTCCGAGTTCGCTTGCGAGGTAGGGATGGGTCTGGCTGGGGGCGAGATGTGCGGTTGGCTCCATACCAGAGGGGCTTGGGACGGACGGCTTTTACCTGGCGGGGAGAGGGATGTTGGAAATTAAGGGTTTTCTTGTTGCCCTAGCTTACGCTGCATGTACGTTCTTGTACCCTAATCAAGTAATATATGATTTAAAAAAAATAAAATAAAATAAAATAATAAACTAGTAGACACGCTCCGCGCCCTCTATTCACCTCTCGCTTGAAAAATTACAGCATTCGGTCATCTCTAAACTCCAGGGTTTTGGGTGGCAACCAGCTCGACACACCAATTTTGGCCTCTCGCTTAGGCTTCACTCTATAAGCGACCACACTCCTCACTTGATTCATATCTTTTGCTATGACTCACAACACTGGTAGGGCCTCGCGCCCAGAATCCCGCACCTCAGACCGCTCCCACCCCTATGCAGGAAGAACTGCTCAAGTCCCAACTGCTCCTGCCTTGGCACCAGCAGCCCAGATCCACTCCTCCCCCCCCCAGAATCCAACACGGTCCTCTTCTGTAGGCCCGTTCCACCCCAACCTCCCTCCCCTCAGAGAGATGTGCAACCATACCACCTCTAACCTCGCCACCAACAGACACATATTCCCTAGGCTATGGAACGCTGATCTCAGAAGCCTAACAGCACGAGAAGCCTCAATCCTCCCCCTAATCGTGACCGGACTCGAAGGAATAGCAGCCCTCCATGCCAGGATCGGTTCCTTAGAAAGCAAAATTACAACACCCTTACAACGAGCCCAACCTACCACTGGCCCCTCCCTAGCCTCTATTCAAGCCACAGTGGCTCATATCTCATCCAGAGTCGCAGACTCTCTCTCAGCAAAGCCTACTGCCGCAGCCCATCAACCCCAACCGGTAAAACAGCCGAAACAGACCACGAGAAATCCCCCTGCCCCTCCCATCCCAGCAGCCAGCCCGATGACTGACTTTGACTCTGATATCCCCCGCTATGACACAGCCACAGAGAAGTGGTATGGTGATCCCAACGCCTACACAGTAAAGAACCCACAATCCTGAGAAGCCCAGGCCTTCCGTGAGGGAAAGTACAGCGCCTACTCGTTCACCCCCGGCCACCTAGAGCCGTCACTCAACAAGGCTCTTAGCAAAGCCAAATCTAAACCGTCAACCTATGCCCAGGCTGCCGCTCCGCAAGCACAATCTGATGGAAGGAAGACCACAAAATCAAAGAGTGGAGACAAGGCCTCTGCCTCTGCAGCCCAAGTCGCAGCGTCGATGGGTGCGGGCCCCTCAGTTAGAGGACCACCCCCTCTTCCAGCGTTGGACAGAAGGTTCTTCTCACCCCGAGAGACTCCCCTTCCTCACCAGGATGCACTCACGACAGTCGCAACAGCCCCAGACATAGCAGCCCAAGTACTAAAGGAAGCGAACTGCCCCCACCCACTATGCTTTAGCGCCTCGATTAACGCCACGGGTGCACTCACTCTTACAACCCACTCCCTACACACTCCCACTACCGCCTACTCCCCATACTATGACGCCCTCGCCATGAGGTTCAACAAGGCGTTCCCAGTTGGGGAGAACCCGTTCAGGCCATTTAGACCAGCCCCCAATGAAGTGCAGTTAGCCCTTCATGGCCTACCCATCCCCTTCCTTCCGTTGGACCCAGAGGAGCTCCGCTCTGAGCTAGGAAACTCCATCCTAAATGCAACAGGCGTGACGATCTTCTCTGCAAGATACCTGCAGCCAAACCCTGAAATAAGCGCCACTAAAAGTTCTGCCTCTATTGTTGTATCGGTTCCTCCTACTGACGTTGTGAAGATAGGAAGGACTATTTACCTATACTCCAAGCCCCGCAAAGTGGATGTCTGCAACTCCAAGAGCCGCTATATGCAGTGCCGGAAGTGCTGGAAATTTGGACATCCCTCTCCTAAGTGTAAGGAGAGCAGCTCAGTCTGTCCACTCTACTCTAGTTCCCACCCCCGCTGAGCCCATCGGTGCACCAACCCTACGTGCCCCAAAGACGGACACCTGAAGGCTGTAGCTGCCTGCTGCCTCACTTCACCCTTGCAATGCCCCAACTACTCAGGAGATCACTGCGCAACCAATAACGACTGCCCCTCTCGACCCAAGCCAGTCGCCAGGGACGACCTACCACCAGCCCAAGAGGAAGAGGGGATGGATACCGACGAGGATAACTCAAGACCCGCCACTCCTAAAGAGAAAGGTAAACAGACTGACACCAGCATTGACGAGACTCCATGCCAATCAACCTCCCGCACCCTCCCAATAAGCCTGTTCAAGGCCCCAATACTTAAACGAGTTGGCCCCCCCATGGGCTATTGCATTCTCCTCTGAAGACCCCACTTCAGGTGCATAAAGGTGGAGGACTCTACCTGCACCTCGCCCATAGGGCCACCTCCCCCACCCTCTCTCAAGCAACTCTTTTTTTGTTCAACATAACTGCCTGGGAAGCTGGGATGTGTTTCTTTCATTGTTTAATAGTTTTCAGTCTCTGAAAGCCCCCCCACAGATAATACTTTTGCAGGACCCCCCTGTGTACCGCAACAGGCTCCTCACTTTTGCATCTTTTAAATCATTTGCTCCACCATTTAAACAAGGGACACCTCCCAAGGTGGCTACCTACGTTTACATGGATGTTTTAAATGTGTTTGCAGTACTTCCTATTTTTTTCAACAGGCCCGATTTTATTGCTCTGGATATTTATTCTCCCCTATGACTCTTTGACTCCAACTATTCACTATTTAGGACATACAACCTGTACTCAACGGTTGGCACCTCCTCCAGAAACAGAACGGTCAACCCAGCTACATGCGTTCCACCACATCCCTTCCCAACTCTTGTGGCGGGGGACTTCAACATCCATCATCCACGATCTGATCCCCTAAGAACCATTTCTTCGAACGAGTTTTCAACTTCCAGCCCTTACTTCGAGCAAGCGCACGACAACGGCTTCGAACTCTGCAACACCCCTGGAGCATCCACCATGTTCCCATTTGACCACAACACTAGACCTGGGGTTATAGACCTGGCCTTTGTTAATGCACCCCTAATTCGCTTTCTACAAACCTGGTTAACCAGCCTACCGGCAACAGGCTCTGATCACCTTCCGATTTCAATTATTTTCACGACACCTCTACTCAGGCCACTACCTCCAACCCCATACTGGGACAAGACAGTCTGTACAAGCGCTGCCGAAAGATTGAAAGGACTGTCGGTTCCACCACAGCGCCCCAACCCCACCGACCTCGACCTAGACAACTGGCTAGAGAGACACCTGCTAACACTCACCACACTGATCAAAGCATGCACCCCAACCAAAAGGGTCTCCATTCACGCGAAGCCCTGGTGGGACATGACAATCACCCACCTGAGACAAGCACACCACCGCGCCTCAAGGGAATATAGGAAAAACCCCACAGAACAATCCTTAGAAGAACTAAGATCCCACCGCAACCGGTACTTCAAAGCAATTAAGAAGGCCAAAGCCAGATACTGGAAAGAGTTCCTGGCCGGGGTGACACCACAGTCAGTCTGGAAAGCCAAGAAGGCGGCCATGGGAAGAGATGAAGACAGATTCTCAGACCTGCCGGGTGCAAACTCTCCTAACAAAATCAACGAAGCTCTGCTAGACCACTTCTTTCCACCAAAACCACCAATGCAATTGGTGGCCTACCCACGGTTCGACCCCGAACACCCACCACTAGCCTTTGAAGAGATCTCATCTGCCCTTGACAGATCCTCGAATACCTCAGCCCCGGGCCCAGACCAAATCCCGTACGCGGTCTGGAAGAAAGTCCACACCATCAACCCAAACATACCCAGATATCTTCTTGCCCCTCGCCTGGCATACGGGCACCACCCGTAGTGCCTCAAGATGTCTAACGGGGTGGTCCTACCCAAACCAGGAAAACCAGACTACTCCACCCCAGCCTCGTTCCGGATTATTGTTCCACTTGAAACCTTCTCGAAGATACTGGAAAGAATAGTAGGGACCCACCTCTCCCTCATCGCCCGCGAAGTGGGACTTCTCAAGCCAAATCAGTGCCGCTCACTCACCGGCCTTTCAACCTTTGATGTCACGGCTGCCCTCACCCAAGAAGTTAGGGCAAGGCAAGACCCGTCCTACAAAGCCTCCTTCCTGTTTCTGGACATACAGGAAGGGTTCGATAATGTTTCGTCTAGTCTTCTCACAGCGAAGCTACGAGCCAAAGGGACTCGCAAATTCCTGGTAGCTTGGGTTCGATCCTTTCTTACAGATCGTTCATGTCATTTGTTGTTTCAGGGGGCCCCTAGGGCTTTCTCTCCCATTCAGGTGGGGACTCCTCAAGGGTCACCTGTTTCTCCTTTGTTATTTGTGATTTATGTTTCTGAATTGCATGTTTCTGTACCCCAAGGGGTGACTTTTTTCCTATGTTGATGATTTTTCAATTACGGTTTCTACTGCTTCTTATAGGGGGAATATTAGGTATCTTCAAAATTGTTTTTCTTTGCTTCAGAGCAGGGCAGCACGGATTGGAGTTTCCTTTTCAATCCCTAAGACGGAACTGATACACTGGAGGATGCCTAAGGATGGATCTCCAATTTCCAACCAACCGATAGCTCTAAATGGCTTTATTTTTCAACCCTCTTCTTCTCTAAGGTGGCTGGGGTACTGGTTCACCCGCACCCAGGAAACAACCACCCACTTCACCAAACGACTCACAATGGCCTCTGGGAGCTTTTCTGCAGTCAGGAGGCTTACGCCTCCCGGGATCGGAATGCCCTCTCACATGTGCCGAAGGCTCGTTATGGGCCTCATCCTTCCTATCCTCACGTATGGAGCTGACCTCCTAATACCAACACTCGCGACCACGGACAAGATGTCGGTCCTGCGGAATAAAGTCATGAGATGGGTTAGGAACTACTTCACCTCAACACCAACGACCCTTTTGGCCATTGAGGCCTGCCTCCCCCCCCTGGATCTGCTGATCTCCCACCGCAGAAGGATGTCGACTCTTCGTTTAGCCTGCTCCTCTCCTGCCTACAACCCTGCATCAGCTAGGCTCCCCCCAGACTTCCCCTCTTACATCTCACACCCAGAAAGATCTGTACACAGGAAGCTGCTCAAGGGGAGAACCCAGAACTACATCCCGCTAGTCTGGCGCCAATACAAAGCTGAACAACCCATGAGGAGACACCTACCTATTGACTCGCTGGCGCACCTCCTGCTACAGGCCATGTGACAAACTACAATGTTCCCGCCTGCCTACCCGGCACTGGAGCCGGGGCTGGCTACACTACCTCACATCCTACCGGACTACCAAGCCCTCAAGGCCTTACTGAGAAACAGGCCCCTGGAAGATTGGATACTCCAAGCTCCACCCCCTCACTACTACCCGTACAAGGCCATGCTAAAGCCAGACGCCTTTATGGGCCTAGACCGCTTTACCGCGGGATGCATACACCAAGGCAGGACCGGGAAAAGCTACCTGGCCGCGCACCACTCCTGGGACGACCCCCAGTCCTCCCCACTATGCACCTTCTGCGAGGAGGCCGAGGAGACGTTCGCCCACGCAATACTTCAGTGCTCAGCTAAGGCTGATAAGAGGACGCTCTACCTCCATGGGGTTTCCGACATCGGCCAAGGCTCAGCAATCTGGTCCTCACTTCCTGCCATCATCGGCCTCGCCAACTACATCCAAACTACTGCTACCGGATTCCCGCTACCCATGCCGCCGATTAGGCCACCTTCACCCACTCGGGAAGACCTGCCTCCCCACGCTGCCCTGATTTGAGTTCTATGCTGCCGTGGAAGAACTTTTTATATTTTTTTACATTGAAAGTTTGTTGATTTTTTTACTATTTTGAGTGGTCACCGTTTGAGGTGCTTGAGACGGATTTGTCGTTTTGGAGATTTGTGCTGATAGTTTCTTTTGTTTGTTTGTTTGGAATTAAGGTTTTCTTCTTGCCATAGCTTA
>JACCEG010000044.1:12107-121481 GCA_014065205.1 Tuber brumale | reverse complement strand
GACGAGGACTCTGATATAGAGTCGAGTTGAAGAAAGAGTACGATAGGCGATAAGGACTAGAGACACGAGAGTCTCTCCCACCTTATCGTAGGCATAGGCCTAAGAACTATCGTCGCGAGAGAACAAGAGAAGTATCGTCTACCCGTTGCTAAGAACTGATACTGGTTTGGGATCGTAACAGTCGGCCCTACTTCTTCGTTTCCTACAGCTACTACCCACAATAGATGGTTTGACTCATCTCTCTTGGCCATAACATCACTTGTCAAATCCTACACTCCTACTAAGAAGCCTTCGGTCCGTTCGAAAGCCTGGTAGTCACTCCAGCTTACTGAGCTTCGAAGAATATTTCACCACACGACTTGGGCAATAAAGAGAGATTTGGCCTCTCCATCGCAGGGGAGGTCAGCGAGGAATATCTACTTTAAGGCAATCCCGACTGCTAAGTACAACCATTTGGCGAAGTTTCTCGCCGACACAAATTCAAGAACAGTATGGTCTGCAAGGAAAATGGCTGCAGGCCACCTACCCACTCGCTTCCCCGATATACCAAATGCTCACTCTCCCACCGAAGTCAACTCTGCCCTCCTGGATCACTTTTTTTCCCTCCAAGCCTTCCCTGCAGTCACCCTCCCTCCTCCCCGCATTCTACAAAGTTCCACAAGTCACTTCTTCAGAGTTGGCACTGGCACTACGAAAGTTCTCCAATTCCTCAGCGCCAGGCCTAGATGGTATACCATGTAGGGTCTGGAAAAAGATTCACGAAGGGAATAAAGTACTACTTCGTAAGTTACTTACCCCACTTCTGCTCCACGGCTTCCACCCAGTCTCAATGCGAAGGACAAACGGTATTGTGCTGGACAATCTTGGAAAATCGGACTATAAATCAGCTGCTTCTTTCCGCATCATCGTTCTGGTGAAAACTGTTTCCAAAGTCATCGAAAGAATTCTGGCAACCAGACTTGCCTCCCTTGCTCGAACATTGGGCCTCCTTTACCCGCACCAGTGCCGATTGCGAAGCGGACTAGGCCGCTTCGACGCTATCTCTACCTTGACTCATGAATCACGCCTCCTGCAGGCGGCCAAACTAAGAGTCTCTACACTGTTCCTAGACATCACAGAAGGCTTTGAGAATGTTAACTCGAACCAACTTTCCTGCCTTCTAAGGTCGAATGGCTCTCCACCTTATATGGTCTCATGGATCAGCTCCTTTCTGACCGGCCGTAAGGGCTGGCTGCTTTTTCACGGAGTCCCTAGGACCTTTAGTCCCATCTCAGTGGGGACCTCTCAGGGGTCACCAATCTCTCCGCTACTCTTTGTGATCTATGTGGCAGGCCTTCACCCCAGTATTCAGAGGGGATTGGTAGTCTCTTATGTTGATGACTGTACCATCACAGTTGCTTCTGCATCCTATCATTCGAATATTCAGTCTTTGCAAAGTCTATTTGTTAGAATGCAGCACCTGGGTTCTCAGTTGGGAGTCCAATTCTCCGTACCCATGACAGAAATTATCCACTGGCGAACCCCGAAAGACCGGGCTCCAGTCTCATTGTCTCCTATCACGATAAACGATATGCTGTTTCACCCAGGCTCATGCATCCAGTGGCTTAGCTACTGGCTGACCGCATCTTTCAATATGACAATCCATTTTGAAAAATGGCTGGCTATGGCTAAGGGTGCCTTTGTCCAGATCAGAAGGCTCAGTGAAGCCGGAAGATTCCTTTCATCATGGTGTAATAGGAAACTGGCTATGGTTCTGTTAAGACCTATCCTGACTTATGTGGCCGCCTAGTTTGTGCCCAACCAAACATCTCTACGGAAAATGGAAGTCCTATAAAACAATGTTCTAATGTGGATAACCAACTGCTTCTACACTACCCCTATTAGCTCACTTAATTGTGAGGCTGCCCTCCGCGCACTTGGACCTTACATCACTCAGAAAAGAAGGCTGGCTGCTATCAGGCTAGTCTGCTCCCTTCCACACGTGAACCCTGCTGCAGCACGGATCCTGAAGTCCATAAGGACTTGGGACAGCTACTGATCGAGCGACTCACATAGATCCCTAACCAGAAGGGGTCCAAGGTCACTCACGACCTACAAGGTGGAATTCGGTACAGAAACCTCGCAGCAACTTTCTCCCCGTGACAACCTATGCAGATCGATACTGGACGAGTTAGACCAGATCGAGAAGCTCCCTCTTGCAGCACCTCTATTGATAGCCCCAGCCGCGTACGAGAAACCTGAAAGCACATATGCGTCTTTCACGGCTGCCGTGAGGGCGAAGTTGGTTCAGCTATGGCTGGCAGACAACCCTCCTCCAGACGATAATGCTTTTACATCTACCACTATACCTCACCCCTGTATAGGGCTTCCACGATTCATGTCCGGAAGAATTCACCAAATGCAGTCAGGCAAGAGCTATCTTGCTGCCCACCGCTGCTGACAGGATCCGGAGTCTGAAATACTATCCAGGTTCTGCAAGGAGGAAGACGAGTCTCTAACACATGCCATTCTTCCCTGTTCAGCAAGGATCACCAAATGGCTCTCCCACCTCTCAGGGATAGACGATCTTGGTCCTGATGGTCCGGTTTGGACCTCAGTCACCCTGATAAATGGGCTGGTAAAATACATTTCTGCTACCCAAACTGGGTTCCCTCCTACCATGCAATGGATGAGGCTCCGGTCACCATCCCCTCTCGTATGACCAGGCTGCGCGGTCATATACTGCGTGCGCCCTCACTCTCGAAACTTGGGGTCCGATATCGCCCCTGGGATGACTGTACTTGTTATTTGGTTTCTTTGGTTGGATAGTTGATGGGCTGAAGGGATTTTTTAGTTATTTTACTGTTGGTTGAGCAGTACTGATTTTGTTTGACAACTGCGGGAAGGTTGTTGAAGGAGCTATACTTGGTTGTTAGCCACCGTTTGGTGCGGAGGATATTATTTCCAGCTTAAGTGGAGAGTTTTATTTTGCATTCTTTGAGGTTTTTGTTTTTTCATATGTTAAAGCATATGAGATTAAGGTTTTTTGTATGCTATAGCGCAAGCTGCATGCACGATTTTGTACCGTAACAATAATCACATGATAAAAAAAGAAAAAAAAAGAAGGAAAAAAAAGAGGAAAAAAAGGTACAAGAACGTGCATGCAGCGTAAGCTATGGCAAAAAGAAAACCTTGAATCAAAACAAACAAACAAAAAAAACCATCGGCGCAAATCTCCAAAATGAGAAATCCATTGCAAGCACCTCAAATGGTGACCACTCAAACCAGTAAGGAAATCAACAAATTCTTATCACAAAATCACCAAGAAAATTCATCAACAGCACATAGACCTCAGAGTAGAGCAGCAGAGAGAGGCAGTTCCTCCTGGGGTGGTGAGAGTCGCCAAATTGGCATCATGGGTGGGGGAAATCTGGTACCCATACTGCAGATGTAGTTGGCGAGACTGATGATGGCAGGAAGTGAGGACCAAACACGTGAGCCAGGTCCTATGTCAGAAACTCAGTGAAGATAGAGTGACCTCTTGTCAGCCATAGTCATGCATTGAAGGATTATGTGGGTGAACGTCTCATCGTCCTCCTCACAGAAGGTGCATATTGGGGAGGACTGAGAGTCGTCCCAGAAGTGCTGAGCAGCCAGGTAACTCTTCGTGGCCCTTCCTTGGTGTATCCGCCCCGCTGTAAAGCAGTCTAGCCCCATGAAAACGTGGGGCTTAAGCGTGACTCTGTATGGCTAACAGCAAGGGGGTGGGACCTGGTATATCCAGTCTGCAAGGAGCCTATCCCTCAGCGAGGCCTTAAGCGACTTATAGCTTGATAGAGTGGGAGGTAGTAGAGACAGTCCTGGCTCCAGAGCTGGGTAGGCTGGTGGAAATGTTGTGATTTGTTCTATGGCAGGCAGCAGGAGGTGTGCCAGTGAGTCAATAGGCAAATGTCTTCTCATGAGTTGCTCAGCTGTGTATTGGCACCAGCCAAGAGGGATGTAGTTTTGCACTCTCCCATTGAGCAGCTTCCTATGCATGGACCTATCTGGGTGGGAGATGTAGGATGGGAAGTCTGGGGGGAGCCTCGCCAATGCTGGGTTGTAGGCAGGGGAGGAGCAGGCCAAACTAAGCACCGCCATCCATGTACGGTGGGGGATCAGTAAATCCAGAAGAGGGAGGAAGGCCTCAATGGCCAGGATAGCTGTGGGGGTCGAACTGAAGCAGTTTGTGACCCATCTCATACCTTTATTTCACACGACCGACATCTTATCCGTCATGGCTAGTCTTGGTCTGAGGAAGTCAGCTACATATGTAAGGATAGGAAGGATGAGGCCCATAGCGACCCTTTGGCACATGTGAGGGGGCATTCCAATCCTGGGAGGCACTAGCCTTCTGATAGCAGAGAAGGCTCCTGAGGCCATTGTGAGACCCTTACTTTTTTTTTTCTTTTTTTTTTTTTAAATCAATTTTATTTACTATTAAGGAACAAGGTCATGTCAGCGCAAGATATGTAGACCTAAACCTGCACACCTGCCCCGGCTCAGAAAGGCTGAAGAAAAACTGTCTAACTACAAGGCTAGTCGGTGTAAAAAACTTTCCCAAACCACAACCGCTATAGTATACACGAACCCAAAAACCTCCACTGACGCGCAACATAAGAGAAATCCCAAACCCTAACAGTGAACCAGCCAAAACAACAGAGAGAAACCACAAGCTAATGAAAACCCATAAACCGAATCCTGAGGAACACCATAATGGCCTAAGCTAGTCAGACATACTGATTTCGCTTTTATAGAACCGGCCCTGAGTACTAAAATGGGTAATAGTACCCTACGTCCGATAGACTTGGCAACAGGGGCAAGGGAAACAAAAAACAAGAGAAAACCCAACTGAAGTAGAAGGAAGGCTTGTGGCAGGGCCCAAGAACCCCAGAGGTCTGCCGGAAAACCAGACTGGGTGGGGGGGCCAGCAGCCAAAGTGCTGACCAGGAAGAGGTGATAGTAAGGTACCAGCTAAGGGGGGTGGTACTGGTCCGAGACCAGCAGGAAGTATAGACGGCAGTAAGGTGCCAGCTAAGGTGGGGGGGTAGCAGTAGGTTGCAAGCCTGTGGTAGCAGTGGGGTGCCAGCCGGTCGCACCGGGGGGGTGTGGGGGAGGGGTAGACCCGAATGACAAACCAACCATCGGAATCGTGTTCGTATCTAGCTAGGTGGCCTCCAGCTTGTCCTAAACAAAGCCTGCAGTTTTACCACATCTCTCATGCAGTCCCTTGTTCTATGAGAGATAGTGTCACTGTAGTGGATGGGATACCACCAGCCGAAGCGATGAGTGAGGAAGAAGAATGGCGAAATCGACCATGGCCGGTTGTGGAGACCTGACACAACTCCCCAGTTTCTTTAGGAGAGGGATACAGGAATCCATCGTAATCGCGTACTGCAAACCGTAATCCCAGCCGCCTGTTGAGATGAAAAGAGGGAAACCCGACTGTGTTGATGCTAAGCGAGGCCTAGTAAAAGCGGGGTAATGGAGGTACCCAGCATCGTGAGATGCCGGAAGAAGAGGATGGAGTATCCCCAGAGGGTAGACCCCAAAGGGAGAGGGCAGTAGAGATGGACTCGAAGTCCAGAAGGATGGATAGTGATAGCCTACACCCCCCCGAGGGGAGGGTGCAGACCAAAAAGTGGTGATAGTTTGGTGTGGTGTTGAGTTTATTCCAAATAGGAAATAAATTTCAATCACCGTAGGTGTAGTGGAGACGGAGGATGATTGTGAGATGCTTACTTTTTTTTTCTTTTTTCTTTTTTCTTTTTTAAATTACGTATTACTTGTTAGGTACAAGAACGTGCATGCAGCGTGAGCTATGGCAAAAAGAAAACCTTAATGCCAAACAAACGAACAAAAGAAACCAGCGGCACAAATCTCCAGGTTGACAAATTCGTCATATGCACCTCTAACGGTTGCTTCTCAAGTCAGTAAAGAAAAAAACAACATCTTCTCGCACAAACAGCGTAAAAGAAAATCATTCAAACAAGTATAGAAATCAAAGTAGAGCAGTAAAGAAGAAAAATCCGTCTTCAGGAGGGCGAGAGCTGCCTAATGGGCGGCATTGGGGGGGGAAAACCTGTTCCGGTTGTCCGGATATAATTTGCCAGCCCGATCACGGCTGGAGTTGTAGACCATATAGGTGCGGCTGGACCAACCTCAGTAACTCCATGGAGGTAGAGCGACCTCATGTCTGCTTTAGCCGAGCAGTGGCGGATGGCGTGGGGGAATGTCGCATCGTCCTCTTCGCAGAACGTGCACGTCGAGGATGCTGGAGGCTCCTCCCAGGAGTGGTGAGCGGTGAGGTAGCTTTTTCCAATCCTCACCTGGTGTATTCTGCCAGCTGTGAAGCGGTCTAGTCCCATGAAGGAATGTTGCCTCAGCGTTGCTTTATAGGGGCAGTATCGGGGGGGTGGTGCTTGGTGGAGCCAGTCAGCGAGAAGCTTCTGCCTAAGAGAGGCCTTGTGGGACTTATACAACGAGGGGAGAGAGGGCATAATAGCCAGACCGGGTTCCAGAGTCGGGTAAGCTGGTCGGAAGGTCTTGGTCTGTGGTAGGATCGGGAGCAGGAGGTGTGCCATTGCATCTATCGGGAGTTGTTTTCTCATGGGTTTTTCAGCTTTGTATTGGCCCCAGCCCAGAGGGATGTAGATTTGAACTCGCCCCTGGAGGAGGCTCCGATTAGTGGCCCTCCCTGGGTGGGAATTATATGAAGGCAAGTCTGGTGGGAGCCTGGCAGATGCCGGGTTGTAGGCAGGGGAGGAGCAGGCCAGTCTAAGGGCTGCCATCCTTCTGCGGTGAGGTATGAGTAGATCAAGAGGAGGAAGGCATGCTTCCACTGTTAAGATAGTAGTCGGGGTAGATGTGAAGCAATTGGTGACCCATCGCAACACTCTGTTCCCCAGTACAGACATCCGGTCCAGAGGTGCAAGTGCGGGGGTGAGGAGGTCGGCTCCGTATGTCAGGATGGGGGGGACCAGGCCCATTGCGAGTCTCTGGCACATGTGAGGGGGAATTCCTATTCCAGGTGGGGCGAGCCTTCTAATAGCCGAGAAAGCACCCGAGGCCATTGTGAGTCGCTTGGTGAAGTGTGTAGTGGTTTCCAAGGTTGGTGTGAACCAGTATCCCAGCCACCTCCGGCAGGAGGAGGGTGCGAAAACTGAGCCGTTAAGGGCAATGGGCAGTTTGGAGACCACGGACCTATCTTTGGATGTCCTCCAGTGGATTAGTTCCGTCTTAGGGATCGAAAAGGAAACTCCAATCTTCGCTGCCATGCTCTGAAGCAAAGAAAAAACATATTGAAGATACCTAATATTCCCCCTGTAAGAAGTAGTAGAAACCGTAATTGAAAAATCATCAACATAGGAAAAGATTACCCCGCGGGGTATAGAAATATGCAATTCAGAAACATAAATCACAAATAACAAAGGAGAGACAGGAGAGCCTGGGGGCATGCCAACTTGAACTGGGGCAAATACTCCAGGTGTTCCTTGAAATAATAGGCGGCAAGAGCGGTCAGGGAGGAAGGATCGAACCCAGGCTACTAAGTACCTTGGGGTACCTTTGGCCCTCAGCTTCGCAGTGAGGGTAGTGGAGGAAACATTGTCGAAGCCCCCTTTTATGTCGAGAAACAGGGAGGAGGCTTTGGAGGCGGGGTTCTGTCTAGCCCTGACTTCGTGGGTCAGAGCCGCCGATGCATCAAAGGTCGAGAGGGCAGCAAGCGAGCTGCATTGGTTGGGGTTCAGTAGGCCCACTTCACGGGCTATGAGGGAGAGTCTTGTGGCGACTATCCTTTCAAGTATCTTAGAGATAGTCTCGAGTAGGACTATTATGTGGAAGGACGAGGGGGTGGAGTAGTCCGGCTTGCCGGGTTTTGGGAGTACCACTCCATTGGCCATCTTGAGGCTCTTGGAGTGATGTCCATAGGCTAGGAGGGGGGCCAGGAGGGACGTGAGCAGGGCTGGGTTAGTTGAGTGCACCTTCTTCCAAACCCCGTATAGTATCTGATCCGGTCCGGGGGCGGAGGTGTTTAAGGACTTGGCCAGGGCTGTTGCGACTTCTGCCGGTGTAAGTGGGGGGTGTTCCGGGTCGAAACTGGGGTAGGCAACTGTCTGAACTGGTGGTTTAGAGGGGAAAAAGTGTTCCAGTAGGGTGGGGTTTATCTGTGTCGGGGTGGTGGTGTCGCGAAGCTCAGGAAACCTGTCCTCTACCCTGCCCATCGCTGCCTTCTTGGCCTTCCAGACTGTCTGGGGTGTCACCCCAGCCAGAAACTCTTTCCAGTAGGTCACTTTGGCTTTCTTAATCGGTTTAAAGTAGCGGTTTCGGTGGGACTTGAGCTCCTTTATAGATTGAGGTGTGGGATTCTGTCAATGTTCCCTTGAAACCCGGTGGTGAGCTTGGATGGTGGGTAATTTCCATGCTCCACCAGGGCTTCGAATGAAAGGTGACCCTTTTGGATGGGTTGCATGTCTTGAGGAGGGCTTTGAGGGAAATCATGTGCCTTTCTAGCCAATTGTCCAGGTCTAGATCGGTAGGGTTTGGGGAGGACGGTGGAAACATAAGCGATTTCAGTTTTCCTTCAATGGCCATCCAGTGTGTTTTATCCCAGTAGGGCGTTGGAGGAGGAGTACGGAGGAGGGGTGCTATGAACATGATGGATATAGGGAGGTGATCTGATCCAGTTTCCGGTAGTGATGTGGACCAAGAGCGGAGAAAACGGGTGAGTGGGGCGTTGGTGTAGGCAAGGTCAATGACTCCAGGCCTCGTGTTGTTGTCGAAGGGGTACCTTGTGAAGGCTCCTAGGGTGTTGGAGAGTTCGAAGTCTCGGTCTCTAGCCTGTTCAAAGTAGGGGTTGGATGTTGAGAATTCATTAGACGAGATGGCCCTAAGCTGGTCAGCCTGCGGGTGGTGTATGTTGAAATCTCCCGCCACTAGTGTGGGGAAGGCATTGCGTGGAAAGCAAGTGCTTGGGGTGACAGTCCTGTTTCCAGAGGAGGTGCCAACCATGGAGTATATATTGTAGGCCCTAAACCTTGAGTGATTGGAGTCAAATAATCCCTGGGGAGAGTACACATCAATTGTCATAAAATCAGGCCGATCGAAAAAACAGGGAAGTACTGAAAAAACATTCAAAAAATCCATGCAAATATATGTAGCCACCTTGGGAGGTGTTCCTTGTTTAAATGGGGAGGCAAATGATTTAAAGGAGGCAAAGGTAGGTAGCCTGTTGCGGTAAATCGGAGGATCTTGCAGCAGTAGTATCTGTGGAGGGGCTTGCAAGGACTGAAAGCTGTTAAATAGAGAAAGAAACACATCCCAGCTTCCCAGGAAGTTATGTTGAACAAAAAAAAGTTGCTTAAGAGAGGGTGGGGGAGGTGGCCCTATGGGCGAGGTGCAGGTAGAGTCCTCCACTTTTATGCACCTGTAATGGGGTCTTCAGAGGAGACCGCGTCAGCCCAAGAGGGGGGAGGGCCAACTCGTCTAGGTATAGGTGCCTTAAACAGGCTCATTGGAAGGGGGCGGGTAGTAGACGGGCGTGGGGTGTCTTATACTTCTCTGCCAGTCTGTTTCCCCTGGATCTTCGGGGTGGCAGGTCTTGAGTTGTCTTGATCCGTTTCCATGCCCTCTTTATCGCGCTGAGGGGGGAGGTTGTCCCTGGCCGGGGGTTTAGGGCGGGTAGGGCAGTCGTTATTTGTTGCGGAGTGGTCTCCAGAGCAGTTGGGGCACTTGAGGGGGGAGGGCGGGCAGCAGGCAGCAACTGCCTTGAGGTGCCCGTCCTTGGGACATGTTGGGTTGGTGCATCTATGGGCGGAGCGGGGGTGGGATCCAGAGCAGAGTGGGCAAACCGAGGCCCTTTCCTTGCACATCGGTGAGGGGTGACCGAACTTCCAGCACTTCCTGCACTGCATATAGGGGCTCTTGGAGTGGCAGATGTCCACCTTGCGTGGTTTGGAGTAGAGGTAGATGGTCTTTCCTATCTTCACAACATCAGTAGGAGAAACCGATACAACAATAGAGGTAGAATTTTTGGTCGCCCTTATTTCAGGGTCTGGTTGGAGGTATCTGGCGGTAAATATCGTCACTCCAGATGCGTTCAGGATTGAGTTTCCCAGTTCCGAGCGGAGTTCTTCTTGGTCCTGCGGGAGGAAGGGTATTGGGAGTCCATGGATTGCGAGTTGGACCTCGTTGGGTGCTGGCCTAACTGGCCTGAACGGATTGTCTCCAACTGGGAAGGCCTTGTTAAACCTAGCAGCTAGAGCCTCTTAGTAGGGTGAGTAGGCAGTGGCTGGGGTATGCAGCGAGTGAGATGTAAGCGTGAGGGCACCTCTGGCATTGACAGAAGCGCTGAAGCAGAGGGGGTATGGGCAGTTCGCCTCCTTGAAGACTTGGGCTGCTATGTCCGGGGCTGTAGCAGCGATCCGAAGTGCGTCCTGGTGTGGAAGTGGGCTCTCCCTAGGTGAAAAAAACCTTCTGTCAGCCGCTGGTAGGGGGGGTGGCCCTCGGACTGAGGAGCCCACATCCTTGGACGCTGTGACTTGGATGGCCGTGGCCTTGGTTTCGCCTTTAGACCTCCTGAGCTTCTTCCCATCGGTTCTCACTTAGGGGGCAGCAGGCTGGGCATAGGTGGATGGTTTGGGTTTGGCTCTACCCAGAGCCTTGCTAAGTACTGGGTCTAGGTGGCCGGGGGTGAAGGTGTATGCGCTGTATTTCCCTTCTCGGAAGGCCTGAGCCTCTCAGGAACGCGGGTGTTTGACGGCATAGGAATTCGGGTCCCCGTACCATTTTTCGGTAGTGGTGTCATAACGGGGGATGTCGGAGTGGAAATCGTCATCCGGGTTGGTCGCGGGGCCTTTTTGAGCCGCGGGACTTTTTGCTTGTGTCTTGGTGTTTTTACCAGCTGGTTGAGCATTGTGTTGCGTGACAGTGTTTGCAGAAAGAGAGGCTGCAACTCGGGAGGATAGGGCAGCCACTGTGGCTTGAATAGAGGCCAGGACAGGGCCCATGTCGCCTTGGGTCTGAGTGGGGGGGGCGGTAAGTTTGTCCTCCATAGAGGTGATCCTGGCGTAGAGTGCAGCTATCCCTTCGACAGCAGCCATTATGTGAGGAAGGAGGGATACTTCGCCGGCCGACAAGCTCGTGAGATCAGCATCCCAGAGTCTGGGGAAAACATCCCTGTTGGTTGCGAGGTGGGAAGTGGTGTAGTTGTACATCTCCCTGAGGAGGGGTAGGTTAGGATCCCAGGGGCCCACCGAGGAGGACAGGGATGGGTTGTGAGGTGGAGAAGAGTGAATAGGGGCAGCCGGTGCAAGCAAGGGTGCCGTTGGGACTTCAGCAGCCCTTCCTGCATATGGATGAGAGCTGTCAGATACGCGGGATTCTGGCCGAGAGGCCTTTCAAGTGTTGTGAGTCATAGCAGGGCTGTGATAATGGTGGGTGGTGGGGTCGCTTATAGATTGAAGCCTAAGCGAGAGGCAGAAATTGGTGTGTCAAGTTGGTTGCCACCCAAAAGCTTGGAGTTTGGGGAGGACAGAAAGCGGTAATTTTTGAAGCAAGAGGTGAATAGAGGGCGCGGAGCGTGATTGTTAGATGCTTATTATTATTATTATTATATCTCATTACTCTTATGGAGCCGCAGCGGCTATGAAGCTAACTAACATACAAAAAATACACCACGCAAGGGTGCCGTACAGATATCCCGTCTCATATTGAAAGGTAGCCATGTTCGATTGGGCCAGCTCATGTGCCATAATGACAAAAGAAAATCCTCCCAGCCACCAGATGCCTAACAAATATAGGAAACAAAAGTAATATCCCTAAACAGCCGTGTTCCTTCTCTCAGTTGCCGCTGGGTGTGCTTTGAGGTATGTGGGACATTCCTTAGAATTAGCCTGGTGAGAGTCGCCACAGTTGACGCATTTGATGGTGGTATGCAAACATGCTTTGCCCTTGGTAAGGCAATCTGATCTGCCGCAAGTGTGGAGGTGTTCTGGGTGTTCCATGGAGCAGATGCTGCAATGTTGGGTGCCGGTACACTTGGAGGGGTGGTGGCCAAAGGCTAGGCATTTGGTGCATTGGGTATGAGGACCAGAGGACAAGTAGGCTTGCACTTTGAACTGCTTCCCAAGTCGAGAGAGGCCTCTGCTGAGGGCTTTATCTGTAGAGTCTTTGCCGGCAATAGTGAGGACCATAGCTGATGCTGCTTTGTCCTGACATTGGGCTGGGGCGGTGAGCCATCTAGGAGGACGTGGGAGGTGAGTGCCTGGGTTGAATTCTTCAATCTCAGATTGAATGGTGGAAAAGGTGGAGGATGTGGAGACGCCATGGAGGTTGACCTTGTGCCAGATTTCGTCTTTTCTGAGGCCAATGGCTGCAGGAATGGTGGCTCTATTTGCTTCCCCAATGGCAGAACGATGCGCTTTGAGGACAGAGGTGGCAGGTGTGTTATCCTTGGTGAGGAGAAGGACATGGTGGTGGGTGGTGAATTCGATTCTTGCAATAAGAGGTTTCTTGATTGCATTGTTGATTGCATCGCGAATGGTGAGGGGGTTGGTGGTATCAGGTAGGATAGAGCCATCTCTTTCAATGACAATGGTACGGTCACATTTGGTCAAAACAGCTGTGGTTGAAGTTTTAGCTCGTGGAATGGCAGAGGATTCGACTGGGACTGCTCTGGTAGCTCTTTGGGCCCAGGTTTGTTGTTGTGGGGGGGCGGGCAAGGTGGTTTGTTGTGGTGTGGGGGGTTGTTGGTGGTGGTGTTGGTACTGCAGCTGTTCAACCTGAGAGGTGAGTTGCGCAACTTGGCCATGCAGTGTTTGGATGTCTGTAATATGGCGGTTTTGTATCACCATGAGGTGTTTCTGCAGGGCCTGGTAGCCATCTTCAAGGTGTTGAGTGCGAAGGGAAATGCCAAGGTTGGTGTTGGAGATGCCTTCAGCCAAAGGCCTTGGTGAAAACGTAGGGATAGAAGGATAATCTTCTGTAGAGGTGGTAGAGGCAGCATCAGGTACAGTCTGGACTGGAGAGCCTGGTTCTTCCTCCATGCATGTGTCCTCAGGCGAGGCTGGGTTGGGAGGTAGGATGGGTGGGTTGAGCGGGGCTGCAAAGGGGTTTGCACCACCCCTCCCTCTGCCCCTACGTCTATTTGATATTAGAGGGTTGGGAAATTGGACTCAGTTGATAAAGGTGATAAAACACAAATGAGGGGGGATGATTTGTGGTTGAAAAGTCTTTAAAGTGAAAGGGTGAAGCGGTGAGGAATGGTTGTTAACCAATGAGGTGGAAGCTCGGCAAGAAATTTGGTGTGGTTTTTTCTTTCGCTGTGGTTGTAACGGCAACGGAGTCAGCATTGTGAGACGATTAGCAAAGTGGGTGGTTGTTTCCAAGGTGAGGGGGAACCAGTACCCCAGCCATCTTAGCGAGGAGGATGGCGCAACAGTAGAGGCATTGAGGGCTATAGGTTGGTTAGAGACCGGGGACCTGTCCTTGGGCGTCCTCTTGCATATCAGTTCCGTCTTGGGGATTGAAAAGGAAACTCCAATCTTCGCTGCCCTACTCTGAAGCAAAGAAAAAAACATATTGAAGATAGCTAATATTCTCCCTATAAGAAGTAGTAGAAACTGTAATTGAAAAATCATCAACATAGGAAAAGATTACCCCTCGGGGTATGGAAACATGCAATTCAGAAACATAAATCAAAAATAACAAAGGCGAAATGGGTGACCCTGAGGGTGTTCCTACTTGAACAGAAGAAAAGACCCCAGGGGCCCCCTGAAACAACAAGTGGCATGAATGGTCTGTAAGAAAAGATCGGACCCTGGCTACCAGGCATTTAGGAGTACCTTTGGCCCTAAGTCTGGCTGTAAGAAGGCTAGAGGAAACATTATCGAACCCTCCCTTTAGCTCCAACAACAGGGAGGAGGCCTTGAAGGAGGGGTTTTGTCTTGCCTTGACCTCTTGGATAAGGGCAGCGGTGGCATTGAAAGTTGAAAGGCCAGCGAGTGAGCTACACTGATTAGGATTTAATAGCGCCACTTTGTGGGCTATGAGAGAAAGACAGGTTGCTACAATCCTTTCCGGTATCTGCGAAAGGGTTTCCAGTAAAATAATAATTCGGAACGAGGCAGGTGTAGAGTAGTCTGATTTTCCTGGCTTGGGCAGGGCCACGGCATTAGCCATTTTGAGGCTCTTCGGGTGATGTCCGTAGGACAGAAGAGGGGCAAGAAGAGATGTGAGTATAGTCGGGTTGATGGCTTGAACCTTCTTCCAGACCCCGTATGGGATTTGGTCTGGTCCCGGAGCAGAGAGGTATTATAGGATCTGGCGGGAGCAGTTGAAATCTCCGCAGAGGCAAGTGGTGGATGTTAAGGGTCGAAGCTGGGATAGGCCTCCAATTGCATCAGTGGTTTTGGCGGGAAGAAGTAGTCTAGCAGAGCTGAATTAATCTTAGTTGGGGAGTTTACACCCAGCAAGTGATGGAATCTCTCTTCTTCTCTCCCCATTGCTGCCTTCTTGGCCTTCCAGACTGACTGCGGTGTTACCCCGGCCAGGAACTCTTTCCAGTCTTTGGCTTTGGCATTCTTAATCGCCTTGAAGTATCAGTTGCGGTGGGACCTTAGATCCTCTAAGGATTGTGCTGTAGTGTCTCTCCTATGTGCCCACGAGGCTCAGTGATGTGCTTGCCTTAGGTGGGTGATTGTCATGTCCCACCACGGCTTTGAGTCAATGGAGACCCTTTTGGTTGGAGTGCAAGTTTTGATCAGTGTCATCAGTGTCAGCATGTTTCTTTCTAGCCAGTTGTCTAGATCGAGGTCAGTGGGGTGAAGCCATGGGGGTGGAAATGACAGGTTTTTCATTTGCTCTGTAGTGATCGCCCAGTCTATCTTGTCCCAGTGCGGGGTTAGAGGTGGCGCCCTGAGAACAGGTGCCGTGAATATGAGGGAGATTGGGAGGTGATCAGAACCAGTCCCCGGTAGGCGGGTTGACCAAGATTGTAAAAAGCTAATGCGGGGTGTGTTGATAAAGGCTAGGTCAATAACTCCAGGCCTCGTGTTATAGTCAAATGGGAACCTGGTGTAGGCCCCAGGGATGTTGCAGAGTTTAAAGCAGTTATCATGCGCACGCTTGAAGTAGGGATTGGACGTCGAGAATTGAACCTAGGAAATGGTTCTTAGAGGATCTGATAGTGGATGATGGAGGTTGAAGTTCCCCACCACGAGTGTGGGAAAGGGCTTTTAGGGGAAGCATGTAGTTGGATCAACTGTTCTGTTTCCAGAGGAAGTGCCGACCGTTGAGTACAGGTTGTATACTCTAAATTGTGAGTAGTTGGAGTCAAAAAGCCTAAGGATGGAGTAAACATCAAGGGCCATAAAATCAGGTTTATTAAAAAAGCCAGGAAGTACAGAAATCACATTCCAAACATCCACATAAACGTAGGTAGCCACCTTGGAGGGTATCCCTTGTTTAAATGGCAGAGCAAATGATTTAAAAGATGCAAAAGTGGGGAGCCTGTTGCAGTAAACAGGGGGGTCTTGCAATAGTATTATCTCTGGGGGGGCTTTCAAAGTTTGAAAGCTATTAAATAATAAAAGAAACACATGCCAGCTTCTTAGGCAGTTATGTTGAACAAAGAAAAGTTTCTTAAGGGGGGATGCGGGAGGTGGCCCTATGGGCGAGGTGCAGGAAGAGTCCTCTACCTTTATGCACCTGTAATGGAGTCTTCCAAGGAGAACGTATCAGTCCACGTAGGGGGGGAGCCAACTCGCTTGGGTATTGGTACCTTAAACAGGTTCACTGGGAGAGTGTGGGAGGTCGACTGGCGGGGAGTCTCCTCAACTCTAGTATCAGTCTGTTTGCCTTTCCCTTTGGGTATGCCGGGTCTAGAGTTATCCTCACCTGTATCCATCCCTTCTTCCTCTCGGTGGGAGGGTAGGTCATCCCTAGCTGGAGGCGTGGGTCGGGGGGGGCAGTCATTATTGGTTGCGGAGTGATCCCTGGAGCAGTTATGGCATTTGAATGGGAAGGTGAGGCAGCAGGCAGCTACAGCTTTCTGGTGTCCCTCTTTGGGGCATGTACAGTTCGTGCATCGATGGGCTAATCGCAGGTGGGATTCAAAGCAGAGTGGGTAAACTGAGGTGCTCTCCTTGCACATAGGAGAGGGGTGTCTGAACTTCCTGCACTTCCGGCATTGTATATAGCGGCTTTTAGAGTGGCATACATCCACTTTTCGGGGCTTGGAGTAAAGGTAAATAGTCCTTCCTATCTTCACCACTTCAGCCAGAGGAACCAATACAACAATAGAAGTAGAGTTCTTAGTGGCCCTTATTTCAGGTTTCGGCTGGATGTATCATGCAGAGAAGATCGTCACGCCAGTTGCGTTTAAGATAGAGGTTCCCAGCTCAAAGCGGAGCTCCTCTTGGTCTTGCGCGAGGAAAGGAATATGTAGGCCATGGATGGCTAGCTGGACTTCATTAGGCGCCGGCCTGAATGGTCTCAACGGGTTCTCCCCAACTGGGAATGACTTGTTAAACCTTGAGGCAAGGGCATTGTAGTATGGGGAGTAGGCAGTAGCAGGAGTCTCTAGAGAGTGTGTTGTAAGAGTGTAGGCACCTCGTGTGTTGACGGAGGCACTAAAGCATAGTGGGTGTGGGCAGTTTGCTTCCTTTAGTACTTGGGCTGCTAGGTCGGGGGCTGTTGCCACTATCTTGGGTATATCTTGGTGGGGAAGGGGAGTCTCGCGGGGTGAGAAGAACCTTCTATCTGCTGCTGGAAGGGGTGTACGCCCTCCAACTGAGGGGCCTTTACTCATTGACGCTGTGACTTAGGCTGCAGAGGTGGAGGCCTCGTCTCCACCCTTCTACATTTTAGACTTTCTTCCCACAGATTGTGCTTGCAGGACGGCAACCTGGGCATAGGTTGATGGTCTGGATTTGGCTGTGCTGAGAGCCTTGTTGAGTGACGGCTTTAGGTGACCGTGAGTAAATAGGTAGGCGCTGTACTTCCCTTCATGAAAGGCCTGAGCTTTCTTGGATTGCGGGTTCTTGACTGCGTAGGCGTTGGGATCACCATACCACTTCTATGTAGCTGTGTCGTAATGGGGGATATCAGGGTCGAAGTCATTCACTGGGCTGGCTGTCAGAATGGTGGGGGCACGTGGGTTTTTCCCTGCTTGTTGCGCTTGTTTTCCTAGTTGGGGTTGATGAGGCACCGCGATCGGCTTTGCCGCGATGGAGGCCACCACTTTGGATATGGGGTCAGACACTGTGGCTTGAATAGAGGCGAGAGAGGGGCCTGTGCTGGGTTGGGCTTGTTGTGAAGGGATGGTAAGTTTGCTCTCTATGGAGCTGATCCTGGCATGGAGGACTGCTATTTCTGCGAGTGCAGTTATAATTAGAAGAAGGATCAAGGCTTCTCCCCCTGTCAGGCTCCTGAGATCAGCGTCCCAGAGCCGGGGAAGACGTCTCTGTTGGTGGCAAGATTGAAGGTTGTGTGGTTGTACCTCTCTCTGATGAGGGGGAAGTTGGGGTCGAGTGGGCCTACAGAAGAGGACCTTGTCAGTTTCTGGGGGGGGGAGGAGTGAATTTGGGCAGCTGGTGCCAGGGCAGGGGCAGGTGGGACCTGAGCAGTTCTTCCTGCATAGGGGTGGAAGCGGTCAGAAGTGCGGGATTCTGGGCGCGAGGCCCTTCCAGTATTGTGAGTCATAGCTGAAGCTGTGAATCCAGAAAGAGGTAGGGTGGCTTATAGAGTGAAGCCTAGGTGAGAGGCCAAAATTGGTGTGTCGAGCTTGTTGCCACCCAAAAACTTGGAGTTTAGGGATGACCGAAAGCGGTAATTTTTCAAGTGCGGTGAATAGAGGGCATGGAACTTGACTTGATCAAACATATATACAGGTTTATTTTATATGTTGTATCAGCTAAGGATAACAAGCCAAGTAAAAATATATTTTCTTTCCAAATCACCCTAAATGAATAAAGAATCCGTTAATATCAAACTAGGAGAAAAACATAGCTTTAGGAGAAAGTAACAGAAGACAAATCCTACTTTATACCTATGAAAACTTATTAATTTTATTAATTTCCCTCAGCAACAAATACCACTCACAATAAATCAAAATAAAATATTATATAAATATAATAATTTATACCACACCCATATCATATCATACTATATTTATTTGTTGTCCTATTCTCACTATTAACCTATATCTCATACTCATATTAATCAGGTCTTGAGATACAGAACTATAATTTGTAAAAGAATACAGAGCATTTATAAAATAATATAAAATTGCTAAAATTAACTTATATTCCATTTGTCTACTAAAAGATCACCACATTGAGGACAAACTCATTCTCTCCAAATATGACTTACATCAGTATTGGCTATCTTATGACTTTTTTACAACCCTTTTTAAGAAATATTTAAAAAGATAAAAAATAGTTTACAATATAAATTTTTGTACTACTATTTTTGGGGTTTTGGAACACTTAGAGCTTATTTTTACCAACTATTCTTTGATATTTATAATATAAGAGGTATTTCTAATATACTTTCTTATACCATTTAATTGGACATCTGCATGAATATTTTTGTGAACAAAGTAGTTGATATCTGGTGTTGTGCTTAGTTGCCAAGGGGTATAATTATTAAACAGACACGACTGTATAAGGGAGTGGAAGAAAGTAGTACAACACTATTGCAATGGCATCTCCCACAATCTCATCTGCACTTCCAACCATCTTATTGTGCTATCAACTCTATTCTTCATAGTCCTCCAAACCTTCCTCCAGAATCAAGATGTGGGTAAAAGGAACCCGCCACAGTTAGCCTAAGTAGTTTAATTAAATAAATGTAGATAGGTAGTTGAGATAATAATAAGATAAAATGGGATAGCAATCAATACAGAAAATATTGAGCAATGGCAATCGTTGATGAAGAAGAAGCAATTCTTCAAGTGAGAAACTACCTGAGATGACTGGATCCGAATTATTGCTCCACAAGAAGTAGCAGAATGGTCTTTCAGAAAGATAGATGCTAAACTGGAGGAAAAATCTGGCCTCAAAGTACACTATAGTACTTATGCTCGCATCTATCACCGCTACAAGGAAACAGGTAGTCCTTCCAACTACCAGTGAACAGGAAGACCTCCAATCTTCCTAGAGTCTAGCTTAGATGATCTGTAGTCTTTTATTAAAGAAAATAAAAAAAATGGAAGACTATCTTGGGAAGATATTAAAGAAGTAAAGAGATTGAAGGCCTCATCTAGGACAATTAGGAAGGCAGCTAGGAGTATTAATCTAAATAAAAGAAAACCTCGCAAGAAGTAAGTTTGCTGATAGAAATTTATGTTTTCAAAAAGCTAAAGTATATTTTAGATGGGATTTGCGCCCTAAAAATATACTAATTAGATTTGGTTAGTGTATGAGAAAAAGAGCTTCGATATTGAGAGAGTGGACCTGAATCATAAAAACCGATGAAACTTCTTTCTCTACAGCTGGATTTCAACAGACAGAATGGGTGATAAGAGAGCCTTCTGAGGAGTATGATCAGGATTTTCCGGATGAGGTCTGGAAGTCAGGAAGAGAGACTGTTATGGTATGGGGAGTCTTTTGTGGAAATTTGAGATCAAAGTTGGTAGTAGTGCCAGGAAAGGTTAAAGTGGATTCTTGTGAGTATACTAAGTATATTCTGGATCTAGTTTTAATTCCTTTCTGGCATGCATGTTGTGAGAGATTTGGTTGGACAAGGGTTATTGAAGATGGTGCACTAAGGCATCAAAAGTAAGTTCTATCTTCTTTTATATATCTTATAATTATTTTATTTTCAGTCTTTTTGTTGTAAGACTACTTACTTAGGAATATAATCTAACTACTAATTTAATTGCAGATTTTCTACAAAGTGTAGAAAGAAGAATGAGGTGGATACAATTCCTTGGCCACCTGTTAGGCGGACGCTAAACTCAAGTATATAACTGCGGGATGTAGGCCCAAAAATCTCTGATCGGACAATCTGTCGAAAAAGACTCGTCTCATCAATAGGTAAGGTAAACATTTAAAGTGTGAAACAATATTAGGTTGATAACATCTCTTCTCTATTGCTTAATGATGTCAGTAAAGCGAGGGAGGCACTTCGATATTTATATCCCGCGTCTAAGTGTTCACAGACTACTTCTAACTACTATGCCCCCGAAGTACCATCTTGGTTTTAGTAAGCAGACATCTAGAATCTTATAAGTGCGAACATCGTTTGACCCTGAGACTTATCACACCCTTTCGCGGTCACCGGGGAGTATTCCTCTGTTTAAGATGACTGGGATGTGTTATTGCAAACAGCGGTCTCTAACTTCGATGTCCGCATAGACTATTATATTACTTTTTAGTCTTGTTGACTATCGTTCCAGTAGTCTCTTTTGTCATGAAGTGATCAAGTTCATGCTGAGCCACCTAGTGCCAATTGCAAGTCCGAGCCGGACATGTCAACGTCTCAAGGGGCTCCAACTTATTTAGGTCTTCCATTCTGAGCATGCTTCCCCTTGGTCCACCCGCCTCCGTAGAGGGGTCCTATTACTAGGACCAACCAACCTACTGCTGATCTCAGAAGGGTATGGGTGGATTTGGTATACCCCTTATAGCGTCTACTATTGGGGCATCGTCCTAGAGTATTTCGTCGGAAATGTTCCATCACTTTCAGCCCATAGTTTAGGTAGCCTAACATTGACGCCTACTATCTCAATGCACTTGCAACGGGTTTCTTCCATTCCACTTCCCAGATGTCGCCAACAGTCCCCTCCCATATATCAAGTAAACAGCAAGCGGTTGGACAAATAGTGGTGACGTATATGGTATTGTGAAGTGGGCTTCATTAATGTGACTTCTTAGTTGTGAGACACAACTCCGGAAATCTCCCTAGTGACATGCGGGCCCCATAGGGGGGCTGGAGAGGGGTGTTGGCACTCCAGTAAATCAGAGGGTCTGTGTGCAGTTATCCTGTCGTGAGGTCTGTGCACTTTGTCCCAGATTTCCATATGCCTAACATGAGCTCCCTCCTACCAGGCTTCGCCTCGAATGCCTTTTATAACTTCTTTATAATTTTCTTCTAAATACATTTTAAGACTCAGTATGGTCAGGGTAAAAAACTTTCTGCGTTTACTTGGCCAGGGTAGGAAAACCTTTTCCTCACTGTCTTATGTCTACCCTTCCTAGCAGGTCCGGATTTTCATCATGAAAATTCTCCACAACTTCTTCCGCATTTTCCATACCCGTAGCTGGCTCCCCTGTGTTCTCATCTTCTGAACACCTTTGCTATTTGACAAAGTACTACAGTTCCCTCTTCTCTTGGTAGCGACCGTGTACCCGTTTTCTGTAAGAGCAAATCTCGCTTCTTACTATTTTTTCAACCTCCCATTGTAGATCGCCCTCAATGTCCTCCAGTTCTCTAAGGGGATGTTGGCGATTACCATGAACTGATTCACGATAGGGTTCTAGTAGTGCGACATGGAATGTGGAGTGAATGTTCTATCACTCAGATATGTTGAGCTACAAGGCTCGTGATCCGAGTTTTTCCATGATTTGAAATGGACCGTATAACTTTGGACTAAGCTTCTTTGATTTCTTTCAGGTTTGATTGTTCTTTGTGTTTAACATTACTTTGTCCCCGAACTTGAAGTCCAGCTGTTGTCAAGCTTTGCAGTCATAATATTTTGACATTCCTTCCCGTCTCATTTCTCCACCACCCTCTCGCTTGTTTATGTATCATCTTAATCTGGTTCATATAGAGTGTTGCTCCTAGACTTTGAGCTTCGCACTCCGTCATCCGCTCTGTTTGTAGATGGAATCTATAGTTCGCATAGAATAGTGACATCCTGTCAGCGTTGGTTGCAGAGTTGTTATAGGCATGTTCAGCTAGAGGTAATAGCTGATACCTGTCGTTCTGATCATAGTTGACAAAGCTTCGCAGGTATTCTTCCAGCACTTGGTTGGTACGTTTAGTTTGTCTATCAGTCTGTGGGTAGTATGCAGTCGACATTGTTCGCTTAATTTCCCGCGCTTTGCAGAGGGATTCCCAAAGTTCTCCTGTGAACTTTGAGTCCATATCAGCGACGATTTTGGTTGGTAGACCGTCCAGCCTCCATACTTCTTTCAGGAATGCATTTGCAACATCTTTGGCTATAGACGAAGTCTATAGTCTGATGAAGTGTGTTATTTTCGTAAATCGATCGACTACTACCCTTATCAGAGTACATGCTTGTGACTCTGGTAGTCGTGTAATAAATTCCACTGAGATGGACGCCCATGCTGCGTAAGGTATTTGCAACAGTTGAAGCAATCCATATTTAGCGTGTCCCAGCAACTTGTTATATTGGCATTGATCGCAGGATCGTATGTAGTCATTGACCCATTCTCCCAGTCCTTTTCCGTAGAAGTCTCTCATGATTATCTGCGAAGTTTTTTCTTGTCCGAAATCTCCTGCAACCCTTACATCGTGATATCCTTCTGCGATCTTAGTATATAGCACCTGACTTTCAGGTACAAATAGTCTTTACTTATAGTATAGTAGATCGTCCATCAAGGTCCAATCCTTAGGGAAATCCTTTCCTTCATCTAGTAACCTAATGAGTTCTTCCCTCCGTTGCCTCCAAGCTGCATCTGTCTCAATTGCTGCCTATATCTCGCTTAAGAATTCAGGATTGAACTGCTTGATACCCTTTTGCAGGATTATCGTGTATGACGTTAGAACTTTCTCCGGTACTTCTGAAATGGCGTAACAGTATTCGTTGACTTTAACCGATGCCTGCAGGTAACTGATGCTTAGTTGCGGTTCTTTAATGATCAAAGACCGTATCGCTATACCGGTGCTTGCGAATCCAGCAGTTCGTCGTTCCGTGTCTTCCAGGTTGTCTACTTCCATCATGTCTGAGGTGTAGACTTTTGCTACCAGTAGCTGAGCTATGCAATCGCCCATTCGTATCTGGCAGTCCTCATTTTTATCGTTGAATAGTACCACCTTGAGCTTAGCAGTGTAATCAGCATCCATTTCTCTGGCGCTGGTGGAAAGTCCGCTTCGAAGTACCAATCCACTTCTTAGAGCAACTCTTGCGTAAGTTCCTTCATATAGCTACATGGCTATACCCATCCTTATTAAGGCTTGTCCACATTTCGGGCCAATGTTATCTTCAATAGCGTAGAGGTCATGTCCTGCCACCATTCATGAGCCTTTAGTGGGCCAATATGCCTTTTTGCACAATCTCTTAACCCTAATAGCAGGTTCTGTTCCACCTCTTCGAGGTTCCAAATCTAAATCCTTTTCTCTATCCCAGTCTTCTCCTTCATCGCCTGCTCTCGCTACTAATGATACCAAGAAACCTTCTTTGTTTAAAGTTTTTGGTTCGCAATGCGTAGCTCCCTCCTCAGGACAGTACTCCGGCCACCTGCTTAATGGGCCAGGCTTTCAGCCCTTTGTGCCAGGTCAGCATACAATCCAGAAATTGTATTCCACGAGCTTCTGAGTCCATCGTATTTGTCGGCCACTCCCGACTTTTGAGGTGGGAAAGTATCGTAGATTCTGATAGACGGTAAAGACTGTAAACAGTTTTTGTGTTCCGATCAAGTAGTGTCTCCATTTCTTAAATGCTTCAAGGATCGCGAGAAGTTCTTTATCATGAATCTCATAATTGCGCTCCACTGAGTTTAGTTTGCTGGAATGGAAAGGGACTGGATGTAACCTTTTTTCAAAGTATTGGGAAAGCACGCAACCGAGTGCGAAATCCCTAGCATTAGTTTATACCACCGTTTCTTTTTCTGGGAAGAAGTGGTGGAGTATGGAAGCTGTTGTGAATCGGTGTTTTAATTCTTCGAAGGCCATATCTTGTTCTAGTCCGCATTTGAAATTCTACGGATTTGCCTGTAGTGTCTTGGTTATGGGTTTACAAATAGCGGGGAAGAATTTTATAAAACGTCGATAGAAGTTAGTGAATCCGATAAAGACTTGTCCTTCTCTGACCGACTTGGGTAATTTCCAAACCATTATGGATTCCCAATTGCGGGTGCTCATAGACACCCCATCGACGGCTACCATATAGTGGAGGAATTCTACCTCCGTGGCGTGGAAGGTCTACCTTTTTAGCGATACTGGTAATTGAAAGTCTGAGAGACTTTGTAAAACTTTCTTCACCGCTTCAATGTGTTCTTCTTCATCCTTTAAATAGATGAGAATGTCGTCTAGATAACACACAACTCCGACATCCAAGTATTCTTTATGTACTTAGTTCATCATATCTTGGAAGGTTGCGCAAGCATTGACTAATCCAAATGCCATAACCTTATATTCATAATGCCCATATCTCGTCCAGAAAGCCATTTTCTATTCATCGCCTTCCTTAATCCTAATCAGGTGGTAGCCGTCTTTAAAGTCTAACTTGGTGAAGATCTTTGTGCCAGCTACTCTATCCCTGAGTTCGGAAATTAGTGAAAGGGGATGTTTGTTGTAGATAGTAAAGTTATTAAGATTTCGGGAATCTACAACTAACTGTAGTCTTCCATCGGGTTTGGGTTCAAATAATATAGGTGCTGCTGCTGGAGATTGACTGGGAGTAATTTCTCCCTGCTTAATCATTGTTTCCAAGTATTCCCGTAAAGCCTTAAGCTGTTTTTCGGATAGTGGATATATCATCCCTCAGGGGGGAGTTGATCCTGGTTTTCTGCCGTCAGGGCTTCAGACAAATGTTTGTAATGCCAGTATGCTTGCGGTGATCATTCGAGTTCTACTGTGTTTTCGATGGCTCAGATTCTTCCGATGCGGCATGCATTAGGATCCCAAGCGATGGATTGATTATATTCGAACATATCCGCTATTCCTTTATCTTCTTCCACACAGTTTTCACAACATTTTGCACAGAAGGTCCAATTTTCTGCATCTTCTATGTGAGACACTCAATGTTCACAATGCCACCAACAAAAAGGAATTATCATTCCGTAGTGACCTACTTTAGCCACTTCACATGACACTTCTGAGATGTGTCAATTTGTTCCTATTTCCAATTTTATAGGGACAGTATAATACTTCCCTCCAGAAGTAGCTGATGATTCATCAAAGTCTCAGATATTAACTGCATTGTTGCGCACAATAATTGGAACGCAAAGGTCTTCAACTAGGTCCTTGTTAATAAGAAACATGTTAGATCCTGAGTCTAACACGACTTTAACTTGGTATTGCTTATCGTGTATGTGGAGGTAAGCGATCAACTCTGGACAGTTGTATCGTTTTACTTTGGGAGTGTCTAAATCTATGCGCTTGGTGTGGATAAGACTTTCTTGGTTCTTTTGTTTAGACATTGTTGGTGTCGGCTGTAGGTAACAAGTTGTTTGTTACTACACCCGCGTAGTTTCGACTATTGATGTCTCCTCAGACAAACTAGTAACTCTTTTTAGCTCTAACAATCTGGGTCCAGATACTAAGCAGCATTCCACCGATACGCAATTGCGCACGACCAGCTTTCAGGCTGGATGCCTTCTCGGGACAGGCCAAACCTAGGCTCATAGCAGATTTTCCGGCAGTTGTTACCCATTTTACTCCCCTAGTGTAGGGCTCCCGTTTTCAACGATCCTTTCCGTTAGGGTTTCAGTTATCCGTCCTGCTCCCACCGAGGGGCCTTGCGCATCAAAGCGGTACATCTCCATCCGACACTCAGGCCTGAAGGCAAGATAGTACATGCGTATAATACGACTCAGACTCATGTGGTAGATGGAACAACCCAGCTCGGTTGTCCTCCTGTCATGTTTGTATTATCAGATAGATCTTCCATTGCTATGTCTCTGTTAGGCATATGGAAATCTGAGACAAGTGCACAGACTTGATGGCAGAGTAACTGCGCACAGACCCTCGGATTTAAAGGAGTGCCAACACCCACCTCTGGCCCCATAACGGGTCCCAGACATCATTAGCGAGATTTCAAGAGTTGCGTCCCATAACTAAAAGGTCAAATCAATGAAGCCCACTTCAGAACACCAGATATGTTGCCACTGTTTGTCCGACCACATGCTGTTAGCCGGATATATGAGAGGGGACCCTTGGTGACATCTGGGAAGTGGAACGGAAGAAATCAGTCCGAGGCGCATTCTGATAGTAGGCTTTAGGGTTAGGCTTCCTAAACTACGGGCCAAAGGTAAAGGGACCTTTTCGACAAAATACAATAGGAGGATGCGCCAGTAGCAGAGGCTATTAGGGGTATACCGAATCTACCCATACCCTTCTGAGATCAGCTATAGGTTGGTTGGTCCTAGTAATAGGACCCCTCTACGGAGGCCAGTTGACCAACGGGAAGCATGCTCAAAATGGAAGACCTAGATAAGTTGAAGCTCTTTGAGATGTTGACACCTTGGGCTCAGACTTGCCATTGGCACTAGGTGGCCCTGCATGAACTTGATCACTTTATGACCAAAGAGACTACTAGAATGATAGTCAACAAGACTAAAGTAATATATTATTCTTTGTGGACATCTAAGTAAGAGGCCACTGTTTGGAATAACAAATAGTGCAGTCATCTTAATGGAGGAATACTACCCCATAACAGCGAAAGTGTTTGATAAGTTTCAGGGTCAAACGGTGTTCGTACTTATAATATTCTAGACGTTTGCGTACTAAAACCAAGATGGTAGTACGGGAGCCGAGTAGTTAGAAGTAGTCCGCGAACACTCAGATGCGGAATATAAATATCGTAGTGCCTCTCAAGCTTTTCAGACATCATCAAGCAATGGAGAAGAGATGTTATCAATATAAAATTATTTATCTTATAAATCTTTAATTTACCTTTACCTTATAGAGATGAGCCTTCCTCGACAGATTCTCCAAACAAAGATTTTTGGCCTATGTCCCTCAGTTATACTAGAGAACAGAGTCCGGCTAATAGTATATTGATAGTTTTCCGGTTACCAAGGCTCACTATATGAACTACGAGTTAACTTCAAACTCCACCCTCAGCTCAGACTTTGTTTACATCTGCGAAGCACCTCATTGTCCTATCCCCGTTCATACAATCAAAGAGAAGTATACGCAAGAACCCTCGTGGTTCACAAAACCTTTAGGGATCCCAATGAGGGATCAATTCAATCGCATATATCACAACTAGCATGGTTCCAACTTTGAGTAGAGTTCTAGCGAGTCAGAAGATATCGTCGACTAGAGTACCCAGTACTCTGAAGACAAGAAGTCAGGTACCAATATCTGTGGGCAAGACATCCCCTCGGCTTGGGCCTAAGACCTATATATGTACTATAAGTACATTTTGAACTACGAGAAAAGGGAAATTCAGGTCCTGAGTTCAGAATCAGATCAAGCGAACACTTTTATACCTACACCTCTAGAGTATCTCAAGGGTTGGATACCTTACATACGATTCCTTAAACCTTTTAACGGATATCAAGAACTTTGGTATGAAGTACCAGTAATCACTCATCCAGGGTTATTAGAGCAACTAGCCTATCTGGAAAGTATTACAATGGCAGAGATTCCTCAAGACCGCAGAAAAAGAATAATGGCATGAGAACCTGTGGATACCCGACCCAATACGACGGATAAGACCGCTGATTCAGCTATATCAAGTCCCTCCCATCAACACCGCATGAACCCACAATCCGGAGAGGTAATGTACCTTCTCACGGATCCTCTGGTGTTGCAAGCAAACATCGGATATCACGATCTTCTACGCCAAAACTAGAAGGAGACCATGCTACAAATTTAGCAAGATTGGCTACCCATTTCGAGGTTACATTAGGTCGAATAAGGCAAGACATCAACACCTCGCTCAACAAAGCCAATATCGCCTTCAAACATTTGAAGCGAGCTACCCAAGACAATACCGTAAAACTACTTAAGGTTCAACAGCAAATCCCCGAAGGACAAGATGTCTACGATAATGATATAGCAATTTTGTTGATGCAGCTGGTAGGCGTAGAAAGCGAAGTTAATGGTATCCAAGGGGAAATACTGCGGGAAGTGGCAAAGAAAATAGATGCTCAAGATAAGTGTCAACAGAAACATGAAGAGGTAACAACGAGGTTACATGGAATGCTCGGGCAAGACAGCCAAGTGGCATTAGCCTGAGATCAGACTCTGGAACAGATGGTCCTTAGTCTAAGGGCTAAATTCGTAGAATTTTGTGCCCCATGCACCACGCTTGAAAGAGAGGTCAACCGAACCTTAGCGCAAGGGCCCCTAGATGCTACTACTCACTAGGGGGAGATTCGCAGGTCTCCAGATCAGCAACAGCGGCAAAGTGAGGGGACAAACAATACCCTCAAGGCCTTAACTGCAGCGGTAACAAAAATAATGGCTGCCACACTTAGCCCAGAAGCGGCGCATCCCGCACCCTTACCTGTTGTTCAAGTAACCAATGATGAGGAATATTATGCTCCACCCACACGTAGGGACAAGGGGAAAGGCAAAGAAGCCGCTGATGCATCTCCCTAAGGTGCCCAAGAAGGTAATCCTGGAGATCCTAGTGATGATGATGACGATGAGAACGTTGAGAGAGGAAGAAGAGGAGGAAGTCCTAGCCGGGACAGGCGAGGACAGATACCAGAACAGTCTGGAATGGCAGAGACGCTTGCCAATGCGATAGCGCTAAATATTCAGGGACCATCAGAACCACCCCCATTCTTGGAGGATAAACCTGCATAGGATATATATGTGTGGATTCTACAATACACCGGCTATTTCGGAAGGAACCCGCAGATCTGGGACGATACTTGGGAATAAGTTATATACGCACTCAGTCATACAAGAGGAGACTTTGTACTCCGTTATACCATCTGGTATCTGAAAGCTATAGATGGACTTCAAGGGGAAACCCAGCAGCCAGAAGTGGATACATGGACTCGTTTTGAACAGGATATGATCAAACGATTTACCCTGGTGGAAGCCGAACGACTAGCGATTCGAGCTATGAAGCTAGTTGAGTACAACAGCACTATTGAATGTTATCTGACGTACATGCATAACTATAATATTCGTGCATGTATGACTGGAGAGTCCTGCAGGCAGGAAGTCGAAGATAAACTTCCCAAACAAATGGTCCGGAGGTTGTCAGCTTTACAGTATACAACAGATCAAGAATAGCAAGAGGCGATAAGGCTGTGCAGTCGGTCTGAAGAAGGAGTTCTGGCCTGAGAAAAGATTGGGGGAGATAAACTTCCCAAGCCTAAAGTAGTCTAAGAGGTCAAAATAGAAGACTGCAGGGACTCCAAACCATGGCGATAAAAGGAGAATAAACCTTATGTCAAGTGAGGTGGAGCCCTACTACGAAAGATGAAAAGAGACAGCGAGCCATAGAAGCCCAGGAAAAGGTTGGGAAGTGTGACCAAGACCACTCACACGAACTTCGGCAAGGCTCATACCGGTATCCCGCAGAGTGTGATAGACCCTGGGAGACGAGACGGAGATTGTACACATTGTGGAATGAAGTACCACACCTATCAGACGTGTTCGGGAGATGCGCATATATCTGCGGCAAAGGTCAGCTAAGGACCGATAAAAATGGGAATCCGACGAGCAAGATCGGCTATTGTAAAGCCTAAACTAGCTCAGAGAGTCGTGACCGCCCAGAGCCCAGCATGAGTTAATAAGATCTAGGACCTGGCAGATGCCGAGGAACTGACCTATGTCAGTTCAGTGGTACCAACAGTGATGGTGTTTGGGTATTCATTGTCCAGATGGAGCTGGAATCAAAATGGGAACCCCCTTCGGCTGTGGTGTATTGGGTACCAACCATGATGCATAACAGGTATCCTGTGTGCAACTGCAGGAGTCGAAACTCAAAATGATCAAAGGGGTGTGAGGCAAGTCTCTCCTTTTGAGATCAAAGCAAGTAGGCTCTAAGTGAAGGCGTGCAACGAGGGACTTACGAGCTCGAATACCAGAATCAATATATGGAGAGTCTTGATCGAAACAGATGATAGTTAACATGCCCACATGGCCCGGGAGCCAATAGTACGAAGTTCATCGAGTCACCTGGTGGTCACCTGCTACCCGTGTGAAAGCAAGTTACTATACCGAAGAAGTTGAGACACAGTAATGCAACATCTGCCTGATAACAAAACACGACGGGAGGACAAGCGACGCAGTCCATTCCACCTACTACACGAGTCTTAGTCGTATTATACGTATGTACTATCTTGCCTTCTAGCCAGAGTGTGAGATAGGGATGTACTGCTTTAGTGTACAAGGCCCCTCTAAGAGAGCTGGACGGATAACTGAAATACTAAGGGAAAGGATCTGTGAAAACGGGAGCCCCACATGAGGGGAGTAAAATGGCTATTTACCACCCGAAAATCTGCTATGAACCTAGGTTTAGCGTGTCAGGAGAAGGCATCCAGCCTGAAAACTGGTCGTGCACAATGGCGTATCGGTGAAATGCCGCTTAGTATCTAGACCCAGATTGTTATAGCTAAAAAGAGTTGCTAGTTTGTCTGAAGAGACCTCAATGGTCGAAACTACGTGGGCATAGTAACAACTATCTTGTTATCTACACCCAACACCAATGATACCTAAATGAAAAGACCCAGAAAGCCTGATCCACGCCAAGCATGTGGAATTAGATGCTCTAAAACCAAAATGATACCACTGTCTGGAGGGGATCGCTTACCTCAACATACGCGATAAGCGGTAGAAAGTTAAAGTCTTGTTAGACTCAGGATCCAACGTTTTCCTTATTAACAGGGACTTAGTTGAAGACCTTCGTATTCCTATAGTGGAACGCAACAATGCAGTTAATATCTTAGGCTTTGATGAATCATCAGCCACCTCTGGAGGGAAGTGTTACACTCTCCCTATAAAATTAGAAAAAGGAAAAAATGGACACATCTCAGAAGTGTCATGCGAAGTGGCTAATGCAGGTCACTATAGAATGATAATTCCATTTGATTGGTGGCATCGTGAACACCCAGTATCTCACATAGAAGCTGGAGAAAATTGGACCTGCTCCGCAAAATATTGTGAAAACTGTGTGGAAGAAGATGAAGGAATAGCGGATATGTACGAATATGATAAATCCGTCGCGGGGGATCCTAATACATGCCGCATCGGAACAATCGGAGGTATCAAAAATAGGGTGCAACTCGAATCATTACCGAAAGAATACTGGCATTACAAACATTAGTTTGAAGCCCAGACGGCAGCAAAATTGGCTACAAGATGGACATTCGATCAAAAAAAATCAAGTTGATTCCAGGATCAACTCCTCCCGGAGGAGCGATATATCCACTATCCGAAAAGCAGCTTAAGGCTTTACAGGAATACTTGGAGAAAATTATTAAGCAGGGAAAGATTACTCGCAGTCAATCTCCTGCCAGAGCACCTATATTATTCATACCCAAACCCGATAGAAGACTACGCCTAGCTGTAGATTACCAAAATCTTAATAAGAGTACTATCCTCAACAAACATCTCCTTCCACTAATGTCCGAACTGTGGGATAGAGTAGCTGGCTCAAAGATCTTCACCAAGTTAGACCTTAAAGACAGCTACTACCTGATTAGAATTAAGGAAGGTGATGAATGGAAAATAGCTTTCCGGACGCGATATGGGTATTACAAATATAAGGTTATGCCATTCGGATTGGTCAACGCTCCCGCAACCTTCCAAAATATGATGAACCAAGTACTTAAAGAATACTGGGATGTCGGAGTCGTGTGTTATCTAGACGATATTCTCATCTATTCAAAAGATGAAGAAGAACACATCGAAGCTGTGAAAAGTGTTTTTCAAAGTCTATCAGACTTTCAATTAGCAGTATCGCTAAAAAAGTAAACCTTCCATGCCACAGAGGTAGAATTCTGCGGCTATATGGTAGCGGTCAATGGGATGTCTATGAGCCCCCGCAAGGTGTAATCTATAATAGTTTGGAAAGCACCTAAGTCGGTCAGAGAAGTACAAGTCTTTATTGGATTTGCTAACTTCTCTCGATGTTTTATAAAAAACTTCTCAGCTATTTATAAACCTATAACCCAGACATTATATGGAAACCCCAAGAATTTCAAATGGGGACTTGAACAAGATACGGCGTTCGAAGAATTAAAATACCGATTCACTACAGCCCCCATACTGCACCATTTCTTTCCAGAAAGAGAAACCGTTGTAGAAACCGACACTAGCGATTTTGCACTCAGGTGCGTACTTTCTCAATACTTTGCGTAAAGGTTACATCCAGTAGCTTTCCATTCCAGAAAACTAAACTCAGCTGAGCACAATTATAAGATTCTAGATAAAGAACTTCTCGCAAACCTCGAAGCATTTAAGGAATGGAGACACTACTTGATCGGAACACAAAAGCTGTTTACAGTCTTCACCGACTAGCAGAACCTACAATACTTCATCACCTCAAACGTCTGGAGTGGCCGTAAAATTCGATGTGCTCAGAATCTCGTGGAATACAATTTTCGGATTATATACTGACCAGGCACGAAGGGCGGAAAGCCTGACACATTTAGCAGATAGCCGGAGTACCATCCTGAGGAGGTAGCTATGCATCGTGAACAACAAACTTTAAAAGAAGAAAGTTTTTTAGTATCATTGGTAGTGTGAGTAGGGGATGAAGGAGCAGACAGGGATGGAGATAAGGATTTCGATTTGGAACCTCGAAGAGGTAGAAAAGAACCCGGGATTAGGGTTAAGAGGTTGAGCAAAAAGGCATATTTGCCAACTAAAGGCGCAAGAATGGCAGCAGGACATGACGTGTATGCTATTGAAGATAACATTGTCGTGTAATATGGACAAGCATTAATACAGACAGGTATAGCCGTAGGGCTACCCAAAGGAACTTACGGAAGGGTTGCTCTGTGTAGTAGATTAGCGGTGCAAAGCGGAATCTACACCGACGCCCGAGTAATCGATACGGATTACACAGGTGAACTCCAGGTCATACTATTTAACCATAAAAATAAGGACTGGCAGATAAGAATGGGCGATCGCATAGCTCAGCTGGTGGTAGAAAAGGTCAACACCTCGGACATGATGGAAGTGGACGACCTGGCAGACATGGAATGAGGAACCGCGAGATTGAGAAGCACTGATATAGCAACAAGATCCCTGATCATCAAAGACCAGGAACCTAGCATCAGTTACCTGCAGGTATCAGCTAAAGACAACGAACACTGGTACCACATTTCAGAAGTACCAGAGAAAGTTCTGATATGAAATGTAATAATCCTGCAAAAGGATATGAAGCAGTTCAATCCTGAATTCTTAAGCGATATGCAGGCAGCAATGGTGACAGATACAGCTTGGTGGCAACGAAGGGAAGAACTCATTAGGTTACGATGCGAAGGAAAGGATTTCCCCAAGGATTGGACCTTGACCGATGATCCACTATACTATAAGCAAAGACTATTTGTACTAGAAAGTCAGGCACTATATACCAAGATCGCAGAAGGATGTCACAATGCAAAGGTTGCAGGACATTTTAGACAAGAAAAAACTTTACAGATAATCATGCAGGACTTCAACTGGAAAGGACTTGCAGAATGGGTCAACGACTATGTGTGATCCTGCAATGAATGACAATATAACAAGTCGCCAAGACACGCCAAGTACAAATTGCTACAATGATTGCAAATACCTTGCCGAGCATGGGCGTCCATCTCAGTAGACTTCATCACACAACTACCAGAGTCACAAGGATGCACTCAGATAATGGTAGTAGTGGAGCGATTTATGAAAATGGCACACTTGATCGGACTACACACTTCAGCTATGGCAAAAGATATCGCAAATGTATTCCTGAAAGAAGTATGGAGTATGCATGGTCTACCAACCGAAATCGTCTCGCACATGGACTCAAAGTTCGCAGGCGGATTTTAGGAATCCCTCTACAAAGCCCAGGAAATTACGCGCAGAATGTCAACGGCATACCACTCCCCGACTGACGGACAGACTAAACATACCAACCAAGTGCTGAAAGGATACCTGCGAAGTTTTGTCAACTATGATCAGGATTACTGGTATCAGCTATTACCTCTAGCTGAACATGCCTATAACAACACCACAACCAACGCTCACAGGATGTCACCATTCTATGTGAACTGCGGATTCCATCAACAGACAGAGTGGATGAAGTAGCACAAAGCTAAAAATCTAGGAGCAACACTCTATGCGAACTGGATTAAGGCGATACATGAACAAGTAAGAGCATCACTAAAAAAAACATGGGAAGGAATGTCAAAATATTATAACCGGAAAGCTCGACAACAGCCAGACTTCAAAAGGGGGGACAAAGTAAAGTTAAATGCAAAGAACATTCGAACCCAACGGAAATCAAAGAAGCTAAGTCCAAAGCTATATGGTCTCGTTCAAATCATGGAAAAACAGGGATCACGAGCCATCAAGCTCAACATATCTGATCGATGGAACATTCACCCCATATTCCATGTCGCATGATTGGAACACTATCGTGAATCAGTTTATCATGATCGCCAACAACCACCTAGAGAACCGGAGGACATTGATGGCGATCTACAATTGGAGGTTTAAAAAATAGTAAGATACGAGGTTTGCTCTTACAGAAAAAAGGTACGCGGTCACTACCAAGAGAAGTGGGAACTGTGGTACTTCGTCAAATGGCAAGGTTATTCAAAAGATGAGAATACAGGCGAGCCAGCTACCGGTATGGAAAATACAGAGGAAGTTGTAGAGAATTTTCATAATGATAATCCGGACACGCCAGAAATGCAGAAGTACGATAGTGAGGAAAAGGTTTTCCTACCGTGGCCAAGGAAATGCGGAAGGTTTTTTACCCTAACCACACAGAATCTTAAAATGTATTTAGAAGGAAATTATGAAGAAGTTATAAAAGGTATTCGAGGCGAAGCCTGCTAGGAGAGAGCTCATATTAGGCATATGGAAATCTGAGACAAGTGCACAGACCTCAGAGCAGGGTAACTGCGCACAGACCCTCAGATTTAAAGTAGTGCCAACACCTCCCTCTGGCCCCCTTATTGGGCCTGCACGTCATTAGCAAGATTTCCGTAGTTGCGTCCCATAACTAAAAGGTCACATCATTAAAGCCCACTTCACAATACCATATACGTCACCACCATCCGTCCGATGGCATGCTGTTCACAGGTTATATGTGAGAGGACCGCTGGCAATATCTGGGAAGTGGAATGGAAGAAACCCTTCGTAGGCGCATTCAGATAGTAGGCTACAAAGTTAGGCTTCCTAAACTATGGGCCAAATATGACGGGACCTTTCCGATGAAATACAGCAGGAGGATGTGCCAGTAGCTGAGGCTATTAAGGGTATACCGAATCCACCCATACCCTCCTGAGATCAGCTGTAGGTTGGTTGGTCTTAGTAATAGGACCCCTCTACGGAGGCTGGCGGACCAAGGGGAAGCATGGTCAGAATGCAAGACCTAGATAAGTCAGAGCCCCTTGAGATGTTGACACGTTGGGCTCAGACTTGCGATTGGCACTAGGTGGCCCGACATGAACTTGATCACTTCATGACTGAAGAGACTACTGGAATGATAGTCAACAAGCCTAAAGTATTATAATAGTCTATGCGGACATCTAAGTAAAGGGCCGCTGCTTGGAATAACAAATAGCGCAATCATATTAACGGAAGAATACTACCCCATGACCGTGACAGGATTTGATAAGTTTCAGGGTCAAACAGTGTTCGCACTTATAAGATTCTGGACGTTTGCATACTAAAACCAAGATAGTACTTCAGGGGCATAGTAGTTAGAAGTAGTCCGCAAACACTCAGATGCGGAATATAAATATCGCAGTACCTCCCAAGCTTTTCTAACATCATCAAGCAATGGAGTAGAGATCTTTTCAAAAATAAATTATTTACCTTATAAATCTTTACTTTACCTTTACCTTATCGAGTCAAGCCTTCCTCAACAGATTCTTATAACGAAGATTTTTGGCCTACATCCCTCAGTTATACTAGAGAACGACGTCCGCCTAACAGTCCCAACCTCTTCGGTATTGTAACTTGCTTGCACATGGGTAGTAGGTGACCACCAGGTGACTCAAGGAACTTTGTACTATTGGCTCCCGGGCTATGTGGGCATGTTAACTATCCTCTCTTTCGATCAAGACTCTTCATATATTGATTCTTGTGTTTGAGCTCGTAAGTCCCTCATGGGATTCCTTCACTTAGAGCCTACTTGCATTGATCATGAAAGGAGAGACTAGCTTCGCGCTGTATTGATTATTTTGGATTTCGACTCCGGTAGTTGCACATGGACTACCTGATCCCCGTCGTGGTCAGTAGCCAATACACCCCAACCGAAGGAGGTTTCCATTTCAATTCCAGCTCAATCTGGACACTCAATACCCAAATGCCGTCACCGTTGGGGCCACTGAACTGACCTAGGTCAGTTCTTCGTTGTCTCCCAGTTCCCAGATCTTATTAATTCGCACTGGGCTCTGGGCGGTCGCGACTCCATGAGCTAATTTAGGCTTTACCATAGCTGATCTTGCTCGTCGAATGTCCATTTTTATTGCTCTTGACCTGACCGTTGCCATCAATATATGGGCATCTCCCCAACACATCTGATAGGTGTGGTTCTTTTTTCCACAACATGTACAATCTCCGTCTCGCTTCTGGGTATCTATCACACTCTGCGGGATACCGGTATGAGCCTCGCCGAAGTTCGTGTAGGTGGTCTTAGTCGCACCTCCCAACCTTTTCCTCAACTCCTCTGGCTCGTTGTCCCTTTTTCTCTTTCGTGGTGTGGCTCTATCTCCCTTAACATAAGGTTTATTCTCCCTTTGTCACTTCAGTTTAGAGTCACTGCGGTCTTCTCTTTTGACCTTTTGGACTACCTTAGGCTGGAACTGTTTGTCATGCCCAATTTTTTCTCGTGCCAGGAGCGCTTCTTCTGACCCACCGCACAGCCTTAGTGCCTCTTCCCATTCTTGATCCTTTGTATACTGCAGGGCCGACAACCTGCAGACAATTTGTTTTGGAAGTTTATCTTCGACTTCCTGCCTCCAGGACTCTCCGGTCCTGTGTGCACGAATATTATAGTTATGCATGACCATCAGATAACATTCAATACTGCCGTCATACTCGACTAGCTTCATTGCTCATAGCACTCATCGTTGGGCTTCTACCGTGGCCAATCGTTTCATCATATTGTGTTCAAAATGAGTCCACGTAGTCAGTTCCGGCTGCTAGGTTTCCCCTTGAAGTCCATCCATAGCTTTCCAATACCAAATGGTATAAGGGAGTACTATGTCTCCTCTCGTACAACTGAGTGTGTATATAACTCGTTTCCAAGCATCGTCCCAGATCCGTGGCTTTTGTTCGTAATAGTTAGTGCATTGTACGATCCACACATATATATCTTGTGCAGGTTTATCCTCAAAGAATGGGGGTGGCTCTGATGGTCACTTAATATTTAGCACCATCACATTGGCAAGCGTTCCTGCCATTCCAGACTGCTCTGGTGTCTGTCCTCACCTCCCTCAGCTAGGACTTCCGCTCCTTCTTCCTCTCTCATCATCGTCATTGTCGTCATCACTAGGATCTCCAGGGTCACCTCCCTGGGTACCTGAGAGGGATGCATTAGCGGCTTCCTTGCCTTTCCCCTTTTCTCTTTGTGTAGGCGGAGCATAATATTCCTCATCATCAGTCTCTTGAACGGCAGGTAATGGTGTAGGCTGCGCCACTTCCAGGCTAGGTGTGGGAGCTATTATTTTTGTTACCGCTACTATTAAGTTCTTTATGGTATTGTTTGTCTACTTATTTTGCCGCTGTTGCTGATCTAGGGACCTGCAAATCTCTGCCTGGCGAGTAGTAGTATCTAGACGCCATTGCGCTAAGGTACGATTGACCTCTCTTTCGCGCGTGGTGCATTGGGCATCAAATTCTACGAATGCCGTCCTTAGACTAAGGACTATCTGTTCCAGAGCCTGATCTCAGGCTAATGCCCCTTGGCTTTCTTGCCTAAGTGTTCCATGTAATCTCATGGTTACCTCTTCATGTTCCTGTTGACACTTATCTTGAGTGTCTATTTTCTTTGCCACTTCCTGTAGCATTTCCTTTTGAATACCCTTAACTTCGCTTTCCACACCTGCCAGCTGCATCAACAAAATTGCGATATCATTATTGTGGACATCTTGTCCTTCAGCGAGTTGTGGTTAAACCTTAAGAAGTTTTAAGGTATTGTATTGAGTAGCTCCCTTCAAATGTTTGAAGGCGATATTGCCTTCGTCGAGTGAGGTGTCGATGTCTTACCTTATTCGACCTAATGTTATCCCCAGATGAGTGGCTAGCCTGGCTGAATTGCCACCGTGGTCTCCACCTGATATCAGTGTAGAGGCCCTTGATACCCGATGTGTGCTTGCGACACTATGGGATCAGTGAGAGGGTAAATTTCCTCTCTGGAATGTCGGTTCATGAGGTGTTGACCGGGATGTACTCTATATAGCCGAATCATCGGTTTTGTCCATCGTATCGGGTCAGGTATCCATAGGTTCTCCCGCCGTTATTCTTTTTCTCGGCTCTTGATGAATCTCAGCCCTTGTGATACTTTCCAGATTGGCTAGTTGCTTTAATAGCCCTGGATGTGTGATTACTGGTACTTCGTACCAGAGTTCTTCATATCCTTTAAAGGGTTTAAGGAATGGTATGTAAGGGACCCAATGTTTGAGATACTCTAGAGGTGTAGGTATAAAAGGGTTCGGTTGATCTGATTCTGAACTCAGCACCTGAATTTCCCTTTTCTCGAGGTTCAAAATATACTCATAGTACATATATAGGTTTTAGGCCCGAGCCGAGGGGATGTCTTGCCCACAGATATCTGTACCTGACTCCTTGTCTTCAGAGTACTGGGTACTCCAATCGATGCTGTCTTCTGACTGCATGAAACTCCACTCAAAGTTCGAGCCGTGCCAGGTGCGATATATGCACTTGAATTGATCCCTTCTTAGGATCCTGAAACGTATTCTGAACCACAAGGGTTCTTGTGTATATACTTCTTCAATTTCCTAAAGCTCAGTATCGAAGATTTCTTCCAATGTATGAATGTAAATGGGACCGTGAGGTGCTTCGGAAATGTAATCGAAGCTTGAGCTGACGGTGGAGTTTGTAGTGAACTCGTAGTTCATATGGTGAGCCTTGGTAACAGGAGAACTATCAATATACTGTTAGGCGGACGCCAAACTCAAGTATATAATTGAGGGACTTAGGCTCAAAAATCTTTGATCGGAGAATCTGTCGAGGAAGGCTCGTCTCGTAAATAGGTAAGGTAAAGATTTAAAGTGTGAAACAATATTATATTGATAAGATTTCTTCTCCCTTGCTTGATGATGTCTGTAAAGCTCGCGAGGTACTTCGATATTTATATCCTGCGTCTGAGTGTTCGCAGACTACTTCTCACTACTATGCCTACGAAGTAGCATCCTGGTTTTAGTACGCAGACGTCTAGAATCTTATAAGCACGAACACAGTTTGACCCTGAAACTTATCAGACCCTTTCGCGGTCACGGGGTAGTATTCCTCCGTTTAAGATGACTGCGCTATTTGTTATTCCAAACAGCGGTCTCTAACTTCGATGTCCGCATAGACTATTATATTACTTTTTAGTCTTGTTGACTATCGTTCCAGTAGTCTCTTTGGTCATGAAGTGATCAAGTTTATGCTGGGCCACCTAGTGCCAATCGCAAATCCGAGCCTAATGTGTCAACGTCTCAAGGGGCTCCAACTTATCTAGGTCTTCCATTCTGACCATGCTTCCCCTTGGTCCGCCGGCCACTATAGATGGGTCCTATTACTAGGACCAACCAACCTATAGCTGATCTTAGAATACTATGGGTGGATTCGGTATACCCCTAATAGCCTCTGCTATTGGGGCATCCTCCTGGAGTATTTCGTCTGAAATGTCCCGTCACCTTCGGCCTATCGTTTAGGAAGCCTAACCTTGAAGCCTAGTATTGCAATGCGCCTCCTACGGATTTCTTCCGTTCCACTTCCCCGATGTCACCAAAGATCCCCTCTCGTATATCCTGCAAACAGCATGCGGTCGGATGGACGGCGGCGACATATATGGTATTATGAAGTGGGCTTCATTGATGTGACTTTTTAGTTATGGGACGCAACTCTCGAAATCTCACTAATGACGTGCGGGCCCCATAGTGGGGCCGGAGGGGGGTATTGGCACTCCAGTAAATCTGAGGGTCTGTGCGCAGTTACCCTGTTGTGAGGTCTGTGCACTTTATCTCAGATTTCCATATGCCTAATACCACCAAAGTCTCCAGATCTGAACTTGATTGAGAATATCTGGGGAGATATGGAGACTTACTTGGAGAAAAGGTATGGAAGTGTTGCTAGTAGGGAAGAGCTAATCAGAGCTGTGGAGGAAGCTTGGGAAGCTATTCCTAATGGAATGTTTATGGATCTTTGCAGGAGTATGTCAAAAAGGATCAGAGAGGTTATTAGAAGAAAAGGGCACCAAACTCATTATTGATTTAAGATTTTCTTTTTATTTTACTTCAAGGGAATACTGAGGACTATTTTATTTTATCTCCTTTTCTTATTTTATTTATTAAATGTTGTTGTGGAATGGGGTAGTACAATATGTTGTTGAGAATGTTGATGTACGGAGATTTGTGTTGTACGAGTGTCGCATTACTTTTTTCCACCCCCTGTACTTAACCTCGATATTAAGCTTAAGTTCAATGCCGTTACATCCCAAACTGTTATGATACACTTTTCTTTAGAAAACTGGTCCCAACTCTAGTCTTCCGGAACCATACCTGCCGGAACCCGGAATGCCCTAGAGATCCGCGTCCTTTTGCTTTTGCTTTCCTTCCTCTCTTCCCTTCCTTTTTCCCCTCCGCCGCCCCACTCCCCTATTACCTTTACGACATCTTCTTTTCTTCTTTCCCTCCTGTTCATTGTCCGCGTATTAATCTAGATTTCAGGAACGCAATCTCCCTTTTTGCACGATTTTTTCTAATTTTTTTCCTAATTTTCTAATATCTTTTACCGCCATTGTTCTCAACTACAGCTTTCACTTATTCACCATTTGACGGCGGGGGGGAAGAAATAGTGCATAGTAAGGCAGCATGGGGTTTTTTGGAGTTTTGGTGTCATATGTTGCGCCGTTGTTGTATGTTTCTGCCGAGGCTTGGATGTGGGTGTGACTGACGATGGGAAAACAGTATTGTCACGAGTCCGCTTACGAGTTATGCGGATCAGGTACGGGGTGATAATCTTATTATGATATGACAGAGGTAAAGATAAGGTTGGAAGTGGAATGCTGATTTTGAGGGCAAATGCTTAGATCCGGAATATACACTTAACAAAGTCCTCCCGAGGCTTTTCTCTGGACGTATGTCAGACGGATTGACCTGGAGCTCTACCATGCGATACGCTATGGATGAATGGATGGATGAAGCTAATGGTGATGGTTTTTTTCTTTTTTTTGGCAGACACCCTTAATAATGCTCATAGCATCCATACTCCGCTGCTTCTACTGGCTCGGGGCGGATTTTGAGATAAGTCTTTTAATACAAAGTCCCTCCCCCCCCCCCCAGAGCGAACGCAACTGAGACAAAAAAATTCCAGGCATAATAATGATATTCGTCCAACTCCTCCTCCTAAAAGTCGCCCTTGACTACCGCCCACCCTCTTGCTCCCCGCTCTCGCCACCAACGTTCACCACCTCCCCAACCCCCGCCTCTCACTCTCCGCCCTTCCTACCATACCCACCAACCCCACGACCCTACAATTTCTGGCAATGGCCCACTCAAAAGCCGTACTGGTCCTTCCTCCTCTACTTCTCCCTAACAACACTGACCCTACACCTACTATTTGGCTCCAGCCAGCTCTTCATCGACATGGTTGGGTACCTGGCCCTGGGCGTGGAAGCCACGCTACCAATTCCGCAGGTGCTCTCGAACCAGAGGAGCCGCTCGTGCGATGGCTTCCGCCTCAGCGTGTTAGCCAGCTGGCTGCTTGGCGACGTGATGAAGATGCTTTACTTTTTCTCGGCCAAGCATGTGGGTGTGCAGTTCAAGCTTTGCGCTGGCGTGCAATTCACCCTTGATGCGTATCTGGGCGTGCAGTTTTGGATGTTTGGTAGTAGTGTAGAGGAGGGGGTTAGGAGGAGGGAGGTGGAGATGGTGGAGAGGGGGGAGATGAGGCTTTCGTAGGAAGTTGAGTAGTAACAATAGTTATAATTTGGGTTCTTCGGATTTTCTTTTTCCCCCATTCTTTTTTGACTCTTTTCGGGCACGCACGACAGTAGGGATATATATAGAGGTCCGGGAATGCTATACGAGCAAATACGCAACAGATGGATGGTTATTAATGTGAATATAGCGAGTTAGACTTTATAATATTATACACATATTACAATATTATGTAACTTACAAGTACTGGCACTCGCATTGTTAGTCTACCCATCATGTTGGAGTAATACTGGTATAATATGGTATCTGCAATTGGTACTCGAGTACTTGTACGATCCACACATCACTGTAGGGTTCGATCATGAAGGCGAGAAGAAACTTGGTATCATACAGTACTACAAACTACAGACAACGCCTGGCACCGTACCGTACTTGACATTATCCCAGATCTTACGCTACCACCAGACTTAACTAGCGTAAGACAAAAAGGCTTGCTAGGCCCTAAATTACTTGTGCTCGAGTACGTACAGTGCAAGCGGCTTATGCCCTTACATAGACTATTACATGCCGGTATTAGATTGAACACCAGCTTGTATATTCGAAACATCAAAAAACTCAAGGAACTACTATGGTATTACCCCCTCCATCATAGCTCTCCTAGCTGGGAAGCAAATATGATAAGCTAAACTACGGTATTACATGATCCACCTGGTATATCTCTCCAACAAAAATGTGAAAAAAGAAACAAAAAAACAATGCTATGATGCATTCCAGATCATACCCAATTCCAATTCCCCCACAAGGAGTGAAAAGAAGAAAAAACACCCGGAATGTCTCAAACCCCATTCGTCGCCGCAGCTGGCGCGCCCATGCTCATGGTCACCCCTGCAGTACCATTACTTCCAGTTACGGAATGCTGTTGCTGAATATGTAACTGCAAAACCTTATCCTTCCCCACAATCTCCTTGAAAAAGTCCCGAACGTCGTTGGTGAGTTCCTCCGGCCTGTAGCCAACTCTCCTGCGTCAATAATCCACCCAAGCCAGAGATTCCGTACTAGAAAGTGGAAGGTGTAAAGCGTACTTCTCCCAAGCAGCAAAGTGTCCCCCCGAATTGTGTTTTCTGTAGAACTTGAGCGGGTGCAGCATGTTCGCCCAATCGCTTGGCGGCATCACGATCTCCTTTGGAAAGCTGCTGAAGCCCATTGGGACATTGCTCCATTTTGATGTCCCTTCTTCGATCTCACGTGAGGCTTCTTTGTATAGTCTAGTGCCTTGGTGCGGGCCGGGGGTCCAGTATAGCATAAACCAGGTTAGGACTTCATCGTTTGTCCAGGGATACTGAGTGAATGGTTAGGCGGTGAGTTAGTACGCGAGCAATATGTGGCGGAGTGGTAGGTGGGGGGCCCGAGGGGGGGGTGAACGTTGTCAGTCCAAGAATGCATCTTCTCCCTCATCCATGCTAACAATCCAACCGGGGAATCTGTCAATCCGTAGGCTAGTGTCATTGGCTTCGTCCCGTGAATGGCCTGATACCCTATCTCTTCAGCGTAGAACTTTTTCGTCCTCTTCAGGCCAGCAACTTCCACGGGGGTGTACGCCCCTGGGAACTTTCCGTTGGAGGCCATCGCCAGAGAAAGCTTCAGGCACTTTATCGGGTGGGAGGACAATGTTGGCGGCTTCACATGGAGGAAGTTGACATGGATTGCCCGGACACTTTTGGGGTATTGGATGGCAAGGTAACGGCATATTAGACAGCCCCAGTCTCCACCTTGAGCGACTGTTTGAACCCCAACGCAGGGTATTTATGAGTTTTTGGCTTCGCTTCACGATGTATATTCTAAGTCAAATAGAGAGGAGTTACCGTAGTGCTCATATCCGAGCTTCTTCATAAGTTTGTCCATGGCCTCGGCAATCTTTTTTGCTCCGAAGCCGGGTTTTTTGGGACCGTCGGAGAAGGCGTAACCGGGTAGGCTATAGGTATATTCGTTATCGTCAGGTATCTCTTCTCTAGTATGCTTAAACTATGGGAACTGGATGCACATACGAAGGAACAACGACATTAAACGCCGGCATAGCCATATCCGGTGGGTTGGCCAATGGTTCAATTATTTTCGAAAACTCCCAGAAGCTGCCCGGCCACCCATGCACCATGATTAGTGGAATGGCATCCGGTCTCGAACTCCTTTGCCATAGGAAATGAATGCGGAGCGTCCCGAACCCGTCGACTTCAATAGGAACTCTAAAGTTCGGTAGCCGGTTCAGTGCGGCTTCCTGCTTACGCCAGTCGAAGCGTTCCTGCCCTGTACCAAGTTAGCAAGCTGTCCCCACACTGGTGCCGTCACACCTTTATGGTACCAAAATTGATGGATCACGAACGCAAGGAAGGCGAGAATGAGAAGGTATAGTGGGATAAAGGTGTGATTACAATGGTCAATCAGCTCCTCGACAACTCTCTTGGGCGTCCCATCAGCCCATTCTTCACCCTCAGGTTGTCCGAAGTCATTTGGTAGACGGGCTATGTCGAACTTTTGAGTGGTCAGGTCGAGGTACTTGGACGCGACCTGTTGTTTTTGTTCGATAGGGTTGGAGTTAGCGTCGGCGTCCTTAGTGAACGGGAGTTAAACGCGTAATGAAGGGAGGGGGGGTGAAAAGTTCTTCCTACGTGGATCTTATAAGATTGAGGAGAGTCGAAGGACTCTCCCCGCTCTTGAGATGGCGTATCCGACATGTTAGTGACGATCTTCTCGTGGATAAACAAGGTCGTGGCTGATGGGGCGGTTTTGTGGGCCGTGATCGTGGCGCCCAAAGAGTGCTGAACACTACGGAGGGAAAAAAAAGATCACGAGGTTGAGTTTCCCGGGTATTTGCTTCACCATGCAGAGATGGGATAACCCCCGAAACATCCATCGGATTATGAACAATTTCATTGGTTGTGACCAACCGGCTCCCTGCGCTCCTAATGGTGCTCAGTGAGCTCGTGACCAGCTTCAGAAGAATATCAGATCGCTCCCCGCTACAGGTTTTCTTAACGGAGATTTCATCCAGTATCACTCGTTTATTCATCTGTCATTTTACCGCTTGCACTCTCGATCGTCTGCGTCTTTTTTCTCAATGCATAACAAATGGCGATTCTTGTGTATCCTCGTATCCTACACCTTTACCCTTTCTCCGACCTATAAGAATCACTTCATTCACCAACCCAGCTGCAATCCCTAACACCGAAAAGCAAAGGTTTATGATCCAGTACAGACATCTACTAATTACACAACCGCATGTCTCTCCCTGTTCCCACCACTCCCGCTATCGCTGGAATTGCGCTGCCGCTGCCCCCTCCCCAAGTTCACACTCCCCAAGCTCACACTCCCCAGCCTCTCAATTAGATTAGTTCCGATTGCATCCACACCGCCTCGAGGTGCCAGTAAACTCGGGCCTTCCGGGGCAGTCTCTTGGACTCTGAATAGCTTCACCGCGGTCCCATTCCATACACCAACGGTGCCCTTTGAAACATGCCTCTCTGCAATAAAAACGAATCCCCAGAGTAGCGACTCGTACCAACCCAGCGCCAAAGGACTCCATTCGAACATGTGAGTTTTAATCAACGAAAGCTCAATTCCGTGAATCTCTGTAGTCCTTATACATTCAAGCATCGATGTGGCATTGGGTTCCCCATTGTTACGCGCGAGAATCTCACGCAGTGGAGGCTGTAACTGCTGAATGAGTACAAGGATTGTATGAAGTGGTAGATGGGGAAGCCACGATTCGATCTGCCAAAAGTTAAAGTGCTATTCGTCACTCATAAGTTCTGAAACAGCACATACCCATGTTTGTGAAGGCGTGAACCCATTCAACGATGTCGCGGTTGCAGGAGCGCTGGCATGGCTCGCTAGGCTCGTGGTACTAGCCTGTCTCTGGAAAGCACCTTCTGGAAGCTTTCCCCTGGCCTTCTCCGACATTGCTCGTAGCTGTATAGGAACAGCATCCTCGGCGGATGACGATATGGAGGGTGTGCGGGATGGAATGGTAGGGGATCGGGTAGACATTGGCGTTTCGATAGAGGAGGCGGGAGGTTGGCTCTTGGACATGTCTTCCTCGTCCGAGTCCTCGTCATCGCCAATTTCAAACTGACTAGGTGGAATTGGTGACTCCAATCCGGCCGTTGGCCCCCGCTCTTCGACAGGTGAGGCCAAATCGTCACGACTCATCGAGCCTTTCGCCGAAGTATCCTGAGATTCTCCCCGATCCTTCTCTTGCCGATCCTGGCGGTCGATTTCCTCTTGCCCACTCTCGAGAGTAAAGTTTCTCAACGCCTCAAATCTCTTGTGCGCCCTTAAGATGGAATAAACAAAGTTTGCATTCTCTATATCCGATAATTAGGCCTGGCAAGCGATAAGCTTGAGCGAATATTACCTGAATAGTTGTGCTCAATGATGGAATTCATTGACTCCAGAAGAGAGTGTAACAATGCGTGGTTTGTCTCATTCGCTAGCAAGAAGGCTGGCGCTGACATTGAAGCAAATAGTTGCACAAGCTTTGAACTAGCTGCCGCTGAGAGAGGTTTGATATGGGGAGCAACGTTCGCAATAATTGCTAGTAATGCAGGGTATACAGCACCAAGCCTGCCCTTACTGCCGGCGATCAAACTATATATGGACTGTCTGGCTGTTAGGAAAAACGCTGTGGGCTTTAGAAGGGATCACTTACAATTATCAGATAATCTGCATAGGTTCCACTAAAGGAGGGGATCCTAACGCTGGAGGGTAGTGTGTTTTGTCCCTCGAAGTGTTTGTTGAGACTCATCCCAAATTTCGGCTCCGTAGACAAAGTTTGCAGAACAAAAACACACATTCTAACAACCCCGGACTTGGAAGGGTCCAATCTATGCTCCAGAGCATAGTAGATAATCAAAATCACAAAGTCATGGACCCGATCCGTTTCGATAATAAAGCTCCGGAACCGCTAGACCGGTGTCAGGTAGGGAAATTAGGAGATGGGTGATAGGGAAAACATACCTTATTACATTGCAAACTCTCCCAAAAGAGCATCAACATTTCCGGGGCCCATTGGATAGTCTTCTGACTGCCGGGAAGATACGATGTAGTAGCCTGAATCTTCTCCAGGTATTAGCGCTGGAGATTCGCCTCCAAAGAATATCTTTGCCTACCGGTTGATTAAGAACACGGGTTATCCCGTCAACTAGGAATTGAAAGTCTTGAGTCCTGTGAAGTCTTCCCAAATAATGACGGTAGTTGTTCTTAAGCGGAGGCTCGTCCGGCCTGCCCTCCGGAACAGGGTATAATAGGAGAACGAGAAGCAATTGCAAACAGTAGGTCACAAGAACTTGCCGAGGGTCTGAAAATACGACATGATCATAAGGAACTCTCCAACTGGCGGGGTTATATCTCAAGGTCTGACACCGAGGGATAAGCTACACATCTCTTCAGGCGGGGGATTCAAGACACCAACTGTATTTAATAGCGAGCATAAAGTCGAGAGCACAGCTTTCTTGTCTGCACTAGTTGCTATATAGGTCAATGCTCTTGTCCCCCTCACTGGTAATATAGCTACCACCCCTTTGTCAGTATCACAAGATCCCGCGCATGATCAGATGTAAAACTGACTTGCAGGTATGAACATTGCTTTAGATGTGATTGCAAGCAGAAGCCTCAATGCTTCAATCTTATTGGACTCCAGCTCCTTCGTAGTCCCAACTGGAGTATTGCACCCAACGCCGCTTTGCCAAATAGCATATGTAACCTTTCCCTTCGACGAGGGGTTTTCCATCAAGGTAAATCCAGAATAGAAGAGCAGGCCAATCAGGGTATCTATCAATTCTTCCATCAATGGCGGGGCCGATTCGATATCTTCCGCCGTCGCCGGTGGCCGAGAGTCCTCATCAGGATGAGCTCCATCGAAGATGACCTCCGCTCTAGAAAGCGATGCCTTGCTAGATCTCTTCCGCCTTGTGCCCCAAAAGAACTTCTCCTCCCAAGCCTCCAGCCCATCCTTTTCGTGCAAAAATGGCAGTATCCTCGTCAATACTCGAATACAATTCAATGCATGCTTCTCCGGAGCCAGCTCGGGATCAGGAAACGACGGATGGTTCTTTAAGGCAAAGAGTCTAGAGGTGACTGCCAGGATGAGCGTCTCTAAGTTTTCAAGGTGTTGATCGCGGGTACGACGGATGTCAGCGGCAGCAAAGAGTGTGAAAACATCTTCGGCGGATTCAGGAAGCTCCCAGAAGGAAAGCCAGTAGGGATCACGAGGCGGTATTTTCTGTGGGTAAAAGGAAGTGGTCAGATTGTTTGATCCGGGCGAGACAAGGGCGAAGTAGCAGCAGTAAGCAATCAACTTACGTATTCTTCGGCAAGACGAAAGACGCCCTTCTTGAAGGAGAGCTTACTATCACCGGCACCCATGGATAGAGGGATGGATAGGTATCTGGCTAGAGACTATGTGTAGAGAAAAAGGGTGGGTGAAGTAAAGCGCAGACTGGGTACTTGAATATTATTATTTTTTGTTTCCGAGAACGCCGTTGGGGTGATGGTGGTGATGGTGGTGATGGTGGGGGGAGCTTTGTTTGTGGTTGCTGTCCTATCGGCGCGATACCTAATAACTTACCATATGCAATGTGTGTAATTAGAGCTAAGCTAAGCTAGAGTTTCGGTGGACGGAGCTATGCAGCCAAGGTATCATACGATCATACATAAAATAAGGGGGGAAGATGGGGGATCAAAGGGAACCGATTCTGTTTATATACCTTACTACAAGTATACCATAGCTTATTACCATTTCTATGGATATCTATTCAAGCCCGAATGGTCAAGGTGAACTACCGGCACTGCTAACCACGCCAGTGCTATTAATGGGATAGCCACACACCCTGTACAGTACTCGTGCACTGTAAGGTACTCGAGCAGGAGTACTCGAGTACAAGTATTTCATAGGAGACCCATTTCTATTCTATTGCCTGGGGAAAGATGTGAAGAGCTGATTGGCAGATATGCACCTCTCTATCGGAAATCAGCTATAGTTCCGCTTGCTGCAGCGACCTGGCGGCGGGTTCGGCGAATGTGCTCGAGTATGGTAACAATGCTTCCCAAATTAGAGCTGCCTGGCTTCTTCAGACTGCTAGTCCCCTGCCTCCTCGTGGTGGAAGTCAAAACCAATGGGGAAACCACAATGTCATCATTATTTTTTCCCATGGTAATAGAGCTCAGGTGGGCACTTCCGATACAAAACATGGCCCGGATAGCATTGATCTTGATGGTTCTTCTTTCACATAACTTACTGTGGTCCGAAAGTGCCACAAACACACCCTGGGTTTCACGCAAACGACCCCAATAGAGCGAGGAAGGCCATAATTTCATCCAATGTATTTCTGCTGGGGTCCAGCTGCCAGTGACACTGGAATCTACTCATTATTAATTACTATGAGTGTCATTTTCGTATATCAAAGATTAACAACGACTCGATTCCGCTAGAAATCTTGGGAATCTAGGGTGTCCCGGATCACGAAATTTATGCCGTGGAGGTGCTCGCAGTAGCATTATCACCGGTACTCCCAGCTCTATCATCTTGAAACCCATCTTCCCACCAACGCCCACCGAGCCCATCGACCTCTTAAACAGCCACAAAAAGTTAGTAAAAAAACGGTAGTTTCGGACAGGATAGATCTCACCTTCGTACTCCTTTACGTCGCCGGCCCACGCCGAGAGCTTTTCCTTGACAAAGTGCTGAAAGTCCCATTCTTCATCCCCCAAGTTGCGTCTTCCAGCTGTCCACTCGTAGGTTGCTGCCTCTTTTTCCTCGCCCGTTTCCTTACCATTCTTGTCCAGAATTTTCACTCTAACCATCTTTCTAGTATACTGCGTTCCCTCAAAGGTATCGAGGCGCCAGATATCCATTCGTGTGAGACCTTCAACACATGTTCCGCGAACCGACTTTCCAGCTTCTGGAACAATCCCAGGATAGTCGACATTTTTCACATGATAAAGACAGTAGGAAGGCAAGAGGGCCGGGCGGATACAAAGGGAACCATTTTGCCAGGATTCAGGGGTCAATGTGCCATAAATGACCCTGTAGAGAACTTGGGTAGCCATGAGAGTGCCTGAAGAACGGTAAAGAAGAAGTTAGCGGGGGAATTTGGGAAATTAGGTTGGTAGGGAGCAAGAACCATAAAAGAAGGCAACGTTCCCATCAGCTTGAGAAGAAGCCATTGGATCATACGAGAGGGTCTTGGAAAGGTCCAAGCACAATGCGGGCAAAAGAGGGGGCACTCGTGGACTGGGGAAAGAGACGGATAAGAGAAAGTGATGGGGAAATGTATGCATGGCGAGGAATATATGGCCATACCACATCGGTTTTATTGGAGGCGAGCTTATCATACTGGTATCATACCGGTAATCTGGTATCGCGCCCATCCTTTACCCCTCCGTATCAGGGACACAGGGCTCGGTACTAACGTCAAGGTAGGCCAAAGGCACGCACTCTTATCTGTGGAAGTCTACTCGACTACCGGTCTCATACAGCGAACAAAAGGCAAATATTCGACAGTGCCAATTATGTATACGGCCCGCATGATTTACAGTACTTGTGCGCCAGCTGTATGTGCTCAAGTGAGGGGACTGGAGTTCAAGGACCGGACGGGGGGGAATGGGAGATCCGTTTAATGCTCCATGTTGGATCACACCTCATCTTATCAGGTGGGATACAGCACGAGTACCTACTCGAGTACCGGTAAGCAAGCTGCTGAAGGAAAGGCTTTTTGACCTCTCTGGAAGGGGAGAAGTCCCCGAAGTGGTGAAGGCCAAGACAAGCGACCGCAGCAACCCATTTCTGGGCGCAGGACTTGAACTTGAGTACTTGTACCAGCACCCGTACTCGAGCACAGTGAGCAAAAATTATAGACAACCGCTGCCATGGCAACCACGTCCCTCTTCCGTAATGCAACATCTGTTTACCTCCTCCAAAAAAGCTCCCCCTTCGCCACTTCCTCTGGTTGGCTGGTAGGCTGGCCATAGTCCAAATCAACCCTAACCATCCATTGTCGTTCCCACCCACGAAACGGGACCTCCCCCCCTCTCAACCCACTACTGACGGCTCTTGCCTTAGTCTATCCTCCTTAACTCTTTTGTAGTTTGTTGTTCCCCCCTCCACAAACAAATAATATACAATAATTATAATCCTCACGATCTTTAATCCTTTCCCCAATTACTATTCCTCTCTTTCATCCTTTATTTGACTACAATTCGCCGCCGCCACCGCTACCGCTAGCTTCGCTGTCCCCTCGAAACATTCAACCCCGACATCATCCTGTCTGCGCCTTTTGCGACTATTGTATACACAACAATATACAACCATGCCCGGCGAAGGTCCGCCCTTGCCGAATAGGTTCCCTTGCCTTTGCAAAGCCATTTACTCTTGGGGTGGAGAGGTATTCCATTCGGTTATAGCGCTTTAAGCCTTTTTCAACGCTGACGTTTAATAGACCAAACGGGATCTAGGTTTCGTGGAAGGTGATCTGATCGAATGCCTTAACGCTGGTGATGGGCAATGGTGGATGGGACGTTTAAGGCGCAATAAACAGGTTGGACTATTCCCTTCGAACTTTGTCGAAGTCCTCGACCACCCTATTCCACCATCACGGCCGGTTTCAAGGAATGGTGCTTCTAGCCCGGCGCCTCATGGTGGAAGCATCTCTCGTGCCGCATCTCCTGCTCCTAGTGCGTATTCTCGAGCCGCCTCACCACAACCTCCCGTACACCAGTACCTGGATCGTGGCCGATCGCCTTCCCCGAATCCATATCAGCATCAGCCAAGTTACTCTCGAGCAGCATCCCCTAACCCTTATACGAGAGCAGCGTCTCCCAATCCCTACAGGGCCGTCCCCCCCGATCCATATCAGCGACATTCGAGAGCTCCATCACCGAATCCATATCAAAGGGCCGCCTCCCCCAATCCATATAGAGCAGTCTCCCCAGCGCCCGGGAGCTACAACTCTCGAGCGCCTCCCACAAACCACCAACGTGCTGCCTCCCCCAACCCGTATATGGGACACGATCGTGTACAGGATGATGTCCCTCCACCAGCACCTCCTCCTCACCGATATCAGCGCGCCAACTCTCCCTCGCCACCCCAGGATGGACGTCGGACACCCGCCGCCGACCGGGCCCATTCACCTGGTCTTCTGGGGAATACCCCAAGTCCACTACGCAATGCTATGGAGGATGTTATGGAAAGTTTGGAACATATGGCAAGCCACGATGAACGACCACAGACCCCCCACCACGACCCTTGGTCTCCTGAAGCCTTTGCCGATCAATTCCATCCCTCCCCTAGAAGAAGGAGCTATATAAGACCTGAAACGTCATTGGGCATTGGGGATCGAAATGGCTATCTTGGCGACGATGGGAATGAGGAAAGGGGGGAGATAGCGTACCCGGATAAGCCCTGTCGACCTGCGTCACGAGTGGAAGACCGGACACGAAGATTCCAGTCTTCGGGTCGATATGGTGCAGACGATGACGATATGCCGCCAGCTCCTCCGCCCAAAAATTCCGCATACACTGATACAATTCGACCACGGACTGGCGACGCTTCAACCCAGAATAGAAAATCTATGTATGACGTGGGTCGCAAGAGCCCAAGCCCAACGAAACTAGTCCGTCCAAGGCCACTCTCGAGAAACATGACAATCAAATCGACCACCACTTCCCACCAATCATCAAGTACAAATACAACTACTTCGACAGCCGCAACCAGCACAAGCATAATGAGCGGTATCAGTGCTGGCGGATTTTCAGCGACTAGTGCGGGCAGTTTGGCAAGGCGAAAGTTGAAGGCAATGAGTGTGATTGAAGGGCATGGGCAGCGATTCAGTCTCACTAACTTTGGGAGAACGGAAGCCCCTTCTCCAAGCCCGGGGATAAGGTCGTCGGCAAATGGCGGGGCGCCTAATGTGTTACGAAGAGGTCAAACTTGGGCCGCCTCAGAAGCAGCCCCATCCGGTGGTGGTGCTAGCGTGTTTGGAGGACTCACAGCTCCTAAACCGAAGAAGACAGGATTCCTTAAGAAAATATTAAACAGCGCTAAAACAAGTACAGCATCCGCGAGAAGCATTGCAAACTCGCCAGCTCCATTTTCAACCCCTAAAACAATACCCGACGGGACAAATCCAATTGCTGGCGGCAAGGCCGCCGCGCAGCAACAGAGTCAAGATTGGGTACAGGTCAGAAGAGACGTTAATCGATCAAACACGTTCTCCAGAAACGAACGGATAGAGCGACAAGAAAAGCAACAATTAATGGATCAAGCAGTGCTCCGGCCTGTGGATGCCCTAGACGACGATGTGGACGGTGATGAAGCAGCAGACGGTGGAATCGTGCAGCGACCAGCTGACTTTGACGCTGCCAATTTAAGTCTTGTAGACAAATCTGCCAGGTTCATTGGGAACACACCACCTTTTACAACACCTGAGAGTCTAGCAAATCATCACGTCTGCCGCCCATACCGGAGCGATGTTCAACGATTGCGCGCGATATTCACTTGGGTTTCGGAGAAAATAGCTTGGGAGCATCCCAGTGGGCCACTGAACGGGGAGATGGGTGATGAGTTGGATACAGGGATAGTAATAGGCCAAAAAAGAGGTAGCCCGGAGGAAGTTGCCGCAGTGGTTCTCGGAATGTGCAACGCAGTGGGGATTTCGTGCGAGACAATCAGAGGATATCTAAAAGCGCCCGGAGAAGCCCTGGACGTGGATATGTGCCCACGACCCAATCATTGGTGGAACGCAGTAATAGTGGACGGGGAATGGCGATTCATGGATTGCTCCCTTGCCTCTCCGACGCATCCAAGACGAGTAATGTACTCATCATCACCACTCGGACAGGCAGACTTCTTTTGGTTCCTAACCAAGCCGAGCCAATTCTGCTGGACGCATATCCCCATAATGATGGAACAGCAACACATTGTCCCAGCTCTCCCCATGCCATACTTGCTGGCGCTACCATGTGCGTGTCCGCCGTTCTTCAAACACGGCCTCCAGATGATCAACTTTGACACCAGCCTTACCAGAATCGAAGATTTAGAGGTTGCGCAAGTCGAGTTCAGTGTTCCTGCTGATATAGAGTGCTTTGCAGAGGTTGAAGTAAGGGGGTTTGCAACTGACCAGGACGGCGATATCTATGACACAGGAGACGTGGTGAAGAAGCGGGCGCTATGTCAAGTTGCATGGGAAAATAGGATTAAAACGTACAGAGTGAAGGCAGTGCTACCCGGCGACGAAGGACAAGGTGTGTTGAAAATATATGCCGGGAAACGTGGGTTGATAGTAAGTCACCCCCCCCTTCCCCATCTTCTCTCTTCGGCATCTCCTCTCTTCAGCATCGTAAACTAACTCTACCTCAACAGCACTCAATAAAAGACAACCCCCACCCCCTAGCCCTCGCCTTGCCCATAACCCACACGGGCGAAAACCCCCCCTACGATTTCCTCGTCCGACATCCAACCCCGCACGCCCAGCGCCACGATTTATACATCTCCCAACCGCAATGCTCAAAGCTGGCAGTGAACAACACCTTCGTCTTCGCCGTCCGCCAACACCCCAGCGACGGCCCTCCCGACTCCTCCCCCTCCAGTGCTTCGGGAAACGCACCAAAACCGGCAAAGCTAGCGATCCAAACGCCCAGCGGGAAAATCCTCCGGTTGATGAAGAAGCCGGGCTCGGTGAGTCCGGAAAACGGCATGGTCTGGGAGACCATTATCAAATGTGGCGAGCGTGGGTCTTGGAGGGCGTTGGTACTGGCGGACAGGAGTGCTCGGTGGTGCGTTTATGCGGAGTGGAACGTTGTCTAGCTTTTTGCGCCTTTTGTTCTTCTAGGAGGTTGTGTATATGGACGATTTGATTTGGTACTTTTTTATTCTCGTCTTTTATATCGCGGGCGTCGTTTTCTCCTTTTTTTTTTTAAGCATTTCGTCGCTTTCCTGTCTTCGATTCTTGTTTATTTTTCTACCACTTCTACTTCCCGTCACTTCTTGCTTGTCACCTTTACATCATTGTTGTACGGCACAGTCCACGCTCGGTCTCTCTAGCCATCCGCCAACTACTCCACCCGGGCCCTGTACGAAAACAAAGTTGACGGCAGCCAGTCCCCCCCCCTTTTCCTCCCCCTCCTCTCCCCACCTCTTGAACTCTTGCCCCTCGCTACCCCCTCCCACATCCACCCTCCATAACTGTACCGTACAAGCCCTCCCACACTTTATACCCACTCCCTTATTTCCCCCCATCATCGATACCACGCTCGCACGACCCCTACCGCCATGGCCGTTGCCATTTCCATTGTCACATCCGACACAATCCAATCCAATTTCCCAATCGACGGTCGAAGGTCGACGGTCCACACTTGTCTATGCATACATTCTCACTCGGAATAGAGATGTGTGGGGTGGATAGTAGTCAGATTATCGTACCGGTATAGTACATAATAGATTATTACGGTCTAGCTAGCTAGCTAGAGTTTTGGAGAGTTTTAATTTTTAGGTTTTTTTCCCGAAGACTTTCTTTTCTTCCTTTAAAAAGTTCTGGCGGCTGTACTTATGTTATGATACCTAATAATTTTCTTTCCCCCATTCATTTCTCCTTCTCCCTTTTGCGGGGGGCGAAGAGTCGTTGTGGATTGTAAGTTTATCACATCCAGGAGTTTTTGTGCTTGTGGTATGAGCGATGAATTGGAGTGCTGGGGCTTTCACAAAAGTTCACTGGGAAATTGTCCATATCGAATATCCCGATGTTTTGAACGACCCTTTCGCAGAATTCATGTCAATTCCGGCAGGTAAGAAAGAACGAGAAGAAAGGAAGTGAAATCCCGATAACAAGGGGGCAAAGGTAAAGAACCAGAGAAAAGAAACCTGAACCGCATATCCCCCCCCTTCTCCTCTTCAACCCCACTACCTCGAAATCTTAGTATTCAAAATCAACGCCACAATGAGCCCATACAACCCTAGCACCTCCGCAAAAATCAGAATAAGCACCTGACCGACAAAAACCTTGGGTTGCAGCAAGAACGCCCTCGAGCCAGCATTCCCAACAAGGCCAATGGCATACCCGGCCGCCAGGCCAGTCAGCCCAACACTCAACCCAGCAGCCAAGTGCACGATTCCCGAGAACAGTGAGTAGGAAGATTCCTTGCGACCCAGGTCTCCAGCTATCAGGACGGCGATTACGAGGCCGTAGACCGCTATTATCCCGGACATAATGACGCCTTGGGAAATTGTTAGAGGAGGAAGAGGAGGGGGGGGGGTGGGAAGGTGGCGCACTTATTAGGGACTTCATGATGAGTTCCGACTTGAATGTTCCGATGCCGGATATTGCGATGCCGGCCTTTGTCACGCACGTTAGCTGTTTCGTTTCTTTTCGCGCTTGTGCCTGTTGGGTGGGTTCTGGGGGATTGCGAACCTTAGCGGTACCGTAGGCGGCGCCCATGCTTGAGAATATCATTGCTGATGCTCTACCCACGCTTTGTATTAGTTATCCTTCTTCTTCTTCTCCTCTCGTCCGTTCGGGATCAGGGGCGTTACACTCCGGCCATGCCGAAGAACGGCGCGTATATAGGATTCATTTCATTGATCTCTGACATCGTGACTTAGGAGCGTTGGAGGTCGTGATGATTTGAGTGTTATCGTGTGTGTATGTGTGTGTGTATGCGTTCGATATGGAGTAACTAATGGGTAACGCGGGTGGCTGAGAAGTGGATTCTGGTTCCTGTCAACGCATGATAGTTGCTTGGCCGTCAACGTGGTGAGGGAGGTGGCTGGCTTGGCGGGAGGGTAACTTTGTGGTATCATAATACCGTAAAAACTCGAATAGAAGAAAAATGTGGTAAAGGGTTGAATTAAGCTCAGCTGCTAAAAAAAAGGGGCAATGGCGTCAACTGTAAGGCCATGACTCATTCAAAACATACACTTTGACCCAGGAGTTCAACCTCATCTCATCTCCCACAGAGTCATAATAATGTAAGTAGAATACGAGTATATAAATAATAGTAAATATAGAATTTAAAGTCATTAGGAATTGGAATAAATAATAATATAAACAAAGAGAATTCTATGCTACTCATACACTCTGAGGAAAGAAAAATACTATACACAATATTCACAATACTTATACATTAATGGGACCACGAGGAAACTAAAGTAAAGGCATTGCTTGTATTAAGATTATGATTGGTCTTCTAGAACTACCAGAAGGTAAGTTCTATGCCAGAGGATAAAAAAGGCTAGGACCAAAGCAAAACCTAGTTAAAGTTAGCCTACAAGCAACTCCAAATGCCATTAAGAATACTTGGAAGTCTGATACAATCAACTATAAGCTTCAGGTACTCTCCTAACTGCATATGGCTTTAATACTTTCTAGACCAAGTAAGTTTCAAGAGCCGACATTGCAAGAGGCAGCCATAAGATTCAAGTCTCCACTAAGAAATCTATAGAGATGGCAGAATAAGGGGAGGGAAGAGAATTACCTACAAGTATTGGCCATGTCAAGTAGGTTATTAAGAGGTTGAAGGGGGCAGAAATAGGTAGATATGAAGTGAAAGCTCTACAAGTGTTTTCAGCAATGCTGCTATTAGGCATATAGAAATCTGAAACTAGTGCACAAACCTCATAATGTGATAACTGTGCACAGATTTTCAATTTTCTAGAAAGCCAACATCTTCTTTCAGCTCTCTTATAGGGCCAACAAGTTATTATCAAGATTTCAATAGTTACACCCTGTAACTAAAATGTCATATCAATGATATCCAATTCATAACACCAGATACATCATCGCTATTCACCTAACTGTATACTGTTCATGCAATATATGAGAAAGGTCCTTTGAGGACATTTGAGAATAGAGACAGAGGAAGTCTGTTGGAGGTGCATTGAGTTATTACTTTTCAAAGATTATATCGGCAAAAATTTGCTCCACATCTGGTGCATTGGCACGGTGTCCTAACACATGTCACGTATTATTTACATCCTCTACATCCTGTATATCTGGAGTTGCATTGCATCATCCCATGTACGCCGCTTACCCTATGTTGCCATTCTACCTTTCCTTACATTTTGTGCCTCTGACTCTTGCTATGATGTCGCTCGGAGGTCTTGAGAATATCTCCACTACCTTCTGCCCTTATGCCCTGTCCTGATAGAACTCCCCACTACATTGCCCAGTACCTACACCCTGACATCCCCCCTATGCACTTTGCTCTCTGGGAGGTACTGTGCATTGCTGTCCTTGGCCTACTACGTCTCATCTCTCAGGTACATCCTTTGATGCTGTCTGACATGCTTGTGAACCTTATTTCCTACTTTCTATATGGCTAGTATCTTACTCTCCTCTCCCACTCACATCCTGACATCTCTCTGTTGTTCTCATATCAGAGTTACCATGAGGCCTCAACAAAGTGACACTAATTCAAGTACTTTGCCTAGTTTCTCCATTTTGTTCTCTCACTATCTGGTGTCTGTCCCAAATGCAGTCTTATATTCTTTGCCACTGATAGCTGCTCGGACATCCTTGGACCATAGATTCTACAATAGTATTCCCTGTTCTTAATATAACTGTAACTCCTTTCATAATTCTCTACCAGTAGCTAAAATCTCGATCTCATGTACTTTAGTTTATATATTATTATTCTATTATTTCTCTATTCAGCTTACTACACATAACTCCTGTAGCCCTATATACATTGCGCCCAATGTTATCTTCGTCTTTACTCCATCTTCTTGTTGTCGAGATATGATACAGAGAATTTAAATACTCACTTAGTTGTGGAGATTTGGTCTGATACTATTACTCGATGTCCGAGCAGTCACATCAGACCAAATTTGTGGTTTTTATTTACATGCTCATAATGTTCTTGCAGATTAGTGACAGCCCTAAGAGTGGACTGGCTAGGCTCCTCAAGGTTGCATAGTTAAGTCCAGTGATTTGTCAATAGATCTCATTGAATGTTCTTAAATCTATCTGACTGTTCACAAGCTATCTTTCATCTGTCTCTGGGATAAGGTTAGCCAGGCCTAGAATTGAATTGTACCAATGTCTACTACCACAAACTTCTGCAGATCTGCAGTACAGGGCAGCTCTACAGTGATAAGATCATATAACCATGACATACATCCAGAGTTCAGCACATTCAACACTTGAACACTTGCCAGAGGGTAGACTCTATCTTAGTACCAGTCATCGCAGAGCTTGAAGAGTGCAATGAGTTTCTCAGGAAGATGGCCTTGTAGTGTGCTATTTATTTACTCTCTACCAATCTGTATCTAGATTCAATCATTATGACTTATTCTATTTTGAAAGAGGTCGGTACCCATACATCACACCTGGTAGATATCATGAATGTTGACTTCCTGGAATGCTAGAAGTGGAATTTTGAGTTGTATTAATCATTTAATATGAAGGTGTTAAAGTATTCCGGGATCTTCAGGCAAGTGGCATTTAAATGACAGGCTTTGCCAGCTATATTGAGCCAATTCAATATACATATTCTTGCTCGAGATGCCCAAGGCCTTACACAAATCACTGGGGTTGGCAATATCTCTATAGTGCCCTTTCAGGACCCTACAGCATGTGGGTAGTGGGAACTCAGTACTCATTTTGTCTAAAAGATCTATGACATTTGCAGGGATGTCAGCTCTGGCATGTCGCACTATATCTAAGTTCAAAAGTCTTCTTCAGATCAAGAGGTATTAGCCATAACACTGGAGGATCTACTGCATAGTGTCATTTTTATTTGAATATTGCTATCTGTTCTTTATTTGCTCCTTATACTCTAACTCACCAAACTCTGTGAAATACTGTGGAACGTTGCCAAACTGGTACACATGATTAGGAAAGTGATAAAGTAGATGCATCTGAATGAAGTTGAAATAAGACTCCACCTGGACTAATCCCACATGCCGGTTACTCCTTCCCCTCGGTACCGCTCCCATATACAGTACTGCCCAGATTCAGTTGTAGATTGATTCATAGCCATTTTCCATTGTTGTAATACTATTCACTAGTCTTGAATCTTTGTCCATATCCGTTTAGACATTCTGAGCTCCAAGAAGATATCATTTTCCTTGGTTGCATGAAACTGATTGAGATATTGATATATATAATCAAAATTCTCACATATGTGGCTCCGGTACTGTGTAATTAGACAGAAATTGAGCAACGAACGGATACAGGCTAGTGCATGTTAGAAGGGTAAATGTTGCATACTATTAGGCTATCTCAATGCTACAGTGAGAACTCTCAAAAGATAAAGTCCCAAGTCCATCATCTCCTTTTCTTGCTACTGGGTAACCTCGTAGTATGCTTTGTTGAGTACAAAGAATCCAGGATACAGAGGTAAACCTTTTCAACTATCATCAAATACCTCCAACCTTGTGTATTTCTTAAGAAATCCTGGAACCCAATCTATCAGGTACTTGAACAGTCTGAGATAAAGAGTATGGAGTAAATCTAGCTAGTGTAGGTTGGCAGGTAAAACCTGCGATAGTCTATGAAAAATCATTTGTTCTGACATTTATACTGAGAGTATTATATATAATGCCGACATCGCCTAATATGGGCTCTTATAAGCTATCAAGAATTTCTTGTTTCAGGCACCTTGTATCTTGTATAATCTCTTGCTCCATACTGGTCTCGAGTCTTGGATCCTAACAAATTCAAAGGTATCTTATATTTAGAACAGGTATTTGATTTTACACCATATAGTGCAATATTTTCCATATGGTCTGCAATCTATGCTACTAAGATAGAGAAACACCTCTGTATTTTCCCATTTGCACAGTCAATTGCCACACTATACAGTGCGGCCCCTTGCAAAGGCTCGAATAGGAGGTCGAATACAGTTCGCAGTATGTTGGCGTTGATTTGTCTCTGTAGTTCATTTACCGAAGAAGACTGTGGGAGCTTGTGCAGGACCAGCAACTGTCAGAAGCAAAATGGCCATTCATCTATGTCGGTTATGGGTCATTGATAGAAGATTTCCTATTATGATATACAAAGGCTGTGCCTTCTTGTTACTGGAGAAGTTGGTAAGATGCGTTTGATCCAACATGCCAACCATTGGAATCACACTCGGGTCAGGTGAAAGTGTTTCCTATTATGAGTTAGCCTGTACTTTTGTAAAAGAGGGTGCATATGCTGTTAGCGCAGTACTTAAATGTCCCATCACAAGCCCGCTGTATGTATTTCCGCTGAAACTATTTGTCCATGGGGATCGCATTCACATCTCAGGCTGTAAACAAGATCTTCTGGATAGGCTATTTAATGAAAAAGATATCGGACACAGTCTAGAACATTACAGTGAAAGAATGGCAATAGTCTTATGCCATTATTAACTTAGGCCTTGAACTATTGTAGATATAAGATATACAAATCTGGTGAGCGGAGGTGACTCCTAAGTGTATACATTGAATTTTAGCTATTGTCCACCACATTGCCAAAGTACATCAGCAAAAATAAATGCTCACATCTCATGTGTTCTCTGCGTCAGACACACAGAACACCAGAATGTGAAGCACGATCCAGGACATAAGCAGGCGTGGCAATCGGTGTCCGGATGCAGCCAGCCAAGCCCTGGATGCACAGGACGCAACCAGACATAGCAACTAAACACACAGGATGCAACCAGATGTAGTAACCAAACACACAGGATGCAACCAGACGTAGCAACCAAATACACAGGACACAACCAAATGTCATAAGTAAAGGTGCAGGATATTTCCTGACGTCGCACTGGCGTCGGGAGACATCTACCAAACTACCTGATTTATCGGACTCAGACACAAGAGTGGAACTCACACTACTACTGACCCAGGTCACAAAAACTCTATATACTAAAATTGTTTTTATTATTAAAGCTAATATACAGAAGCACTGAGTACAAATATACTAGGAATGACTACCTCCATAATAGCCTGTAACTCCATGAATATTGGCATCAAGTAGATGTTCCTTACACCGTTAGAAGGCTGGCGTCGTATAGGCCTATGTGCCAAAGCATTGAATACTGCGTCGAAAGGGCTCTGAAGGAATCAGGCGTCAAAGTCAGTCCTTAGTCAACACCTCGCTAGTGAATACCACTTCTATAACAGCCTGTAGCTTCATGGATATTGGTGTTGAGTAGACGTTCCTTGCACCATTGGAAAGCTGGCACCGAGTAGGTCTAGGTACCAAAGCGTTGAATGCTGCGTCCAAAGGACTCTGAAGGGACCTGGTGTCAAAGTCAGCACTTAGCTATAGCCTCACCAGGAAATACCACCTGCATAACAAGCTGTAACCTCATGGATATTGGTGTCGAGTAGATGTTCCTTGCACCATAAGAAAGCTGGCATAGAGTATGCCTAGGTGCCAAAGCATTGAATGCTGCATCCAAAGGACTCTGAAGGAATCTGGCATCAAAGTTAGCACTTAACTATAGCCTTGCCAGAAAATACCACTTCCATAACAGCCTGTAACTCCATGGATATTGGCATCGAGTAGATGGTCTTTGCGCCTTTGGAAAGCTGGCATCGGGTAGGTCTAGGCACCAAAGTATCGCATGCAGCATCCAAAGGACCCTGAAGGAATCAGGTGTCAAAGTCAGCACTTAGCTATAGCCTCACCAGGAAATACTACCATCACTTCGTCATGTTCCTGCAGAGTCTCTGCTGCTTATAGAGCTTATTCTTTTATATATAGATGATGACATCTGTGCGTGGATCCTCACTAATAGTGGCAAAGATCTACTAGACCTTCTAGTCTTGGAGCAGCCTCAGGCTGAGGCTTAAGCCTAGACCCACGACCGTGCCAACTGCAGATACTCATTTTTTGATCTTGTGGACTAGAATCACTATTGGAAAGCAGGAGATATTGGGGGAGCCATCCAAGAGGAGGAGGTAGAGGAGGAGGGGAAGTAGCAGGAGGACTAGGAGGAGGAGTGGGAGTGGCATTCATTCAGGCACTGGCATGTGCTAGCAATCATTGTCGACGATGTGAGTTTCTAAATATACTCAGCTCTTATTTCATGTCCAGAACCATTGCCGATAAAGAATAGCATACGTAGGATGAACACATATTCGCCCCTACCCTAACAAAATCCCATTGTACTGACTGTCTGGCCTCCAAGCGTGTAGCAGCAATGGTATTTGACTATGTAAGTTCTTGACATTCACCACTAATAATTAACTTATCATCAAATAAGTGCTGTAGCTGATAATACCCATAGGATGTGGAGCTGGATGCTTGAGGCTCCACAAGATCCTCCTGCACTACCCACCCAGCCTACAATACTATCCACGTAAGTTCTGAATCCTTACAAGCCTTTTCTAATATCATGAGTCAAACAAAGTAGCTACTTATATGTATAGAATTATGTGATCGCCTCATGCCCTCCAAGACCTTATCATTCTATCCTTCTGGACTCCCAACCTTCTGGACTCTCAGCCTTCACTGCTGTCTCAACTAGAGAAGTTGTGATCAATTGTGCAACTTGTCCGAGAGAACCTGTACATGGCTGAGTTCCTCCAAACCCCCTGGACCCTAAGCTGAACCCCATCATGGGCATAATAGGGCCCACAAGTCATCTTCTACCCTTTTTTCCTAGAGAAGAGCTAAGAGAGCGAGTACAACCTGAACTGCAATTCCTGCTATGATCTTGCCAGCATCTACCCCTTCCCATCCTGTGGCCCCTATTCGTACTACTACCATTCTGGTATCTGCAGTAATATCTGTTACTAAAACCTCGCGGTCAGCACCCCCCACCCCTAGTCTTACTCTGGTGTTCCTCTCAACCTCTGAGACTACAAGTGTTCTCCAGGCTCCCATGACTCCCGGTACTACTCTGACATTACCCACAGCTCCCATGACTATGACTGCTCTGCTAGCACCCATGACGTTGCCTGTATTCACGGATCGAACAGTATTCTACTCCCACAATTTTTCCTCATATATGGTCAAAGAAACATCAACATGGCTAGAGCCCCACTATAGCAGCTAGGACTGGAATGCTAGAGAGTGATATTTGCTCCATTTGTTTGAGCTTTTTCAGGTTCCTTTTTTTACAGTTTGGCTTTCTTGAGTTCCTTTCTTTCGGTTTTACTTTCTTGTATTACTTTTTTTTCGGTTTTGCGCTTTCAGGTTACTTTTTTTTTCCTATCTTGCCTCTACGGGTCTCTTTTTTGTATTTTGAGTTTAGATTCCCAATGATTGTAGTTATGTTGTGTGGAATTTTCATACTCACATACATTTCTTAGCCAGTAGTTGATCTTGATAGTAATGATACTATTGGCCTCCTTATATCTGCCTTATGTATTGCTTACTCAGGCTAGTTCAATGTACAAGTCCCTTGCATGAATGAACCGAATACAGGGATGGTCCTGGAGTCTGAATTCTGTATAGGTATACAAATATGCACTAGGTATTAACCTTAAAAGATTAAGACTACAGAACCCCCTCTGTATTCAGTCCGGAATAGGCCTGGTATTGGGCAGTCGCCCTATGTATTTTCTTGATAGCCTTAATCCAATACACCTTTTACATGAGTTCCCTTGGGCTGATTCGACATCGGGTGAGGAGGCTAGACAGCTCTGGCTCTTTTTATGCTTCGTGTGTGTTTTGTGCAGAATAGTTTCGCTAACTGATTCTCTTTATAGCTAGATCTGATTAAGCCTTTTACCTTCCCTTGCTTCACCCATATACCAGTCTTGGACTTGAGCCCCCCTGTATTGAGGAATGTATATTTGCCCCATGAACACAAACTTCAAGTTGTATATTCAGAAACAACCAGGTATTATTCAGGCTCAGATTGTCCTAAGTCTACCACTCTAGAGATACTTTCAGTACATAAAATTCCTTATTGGTTAAATCCTGGGCCAATAATAACCAGGAATGTCATGATTGCAGACGTAATATTGAACACACATCAATCATTGCTTTTGCAAAAGAATCATTGATTCAATACCGAGTGATAGTCAATGATTACATCGACCCTAATTCCAAGCCTAAGGCCTAGCATATAAGACTTGATGCGTCGTATTGAATGCACAAAAACCTGACAAATTCCTCACCTACCATACAGTAGTCTCCAGATTTATACAGTTTACATCATGAATACTTACTTACCTGACATTCACTGACATGTTACAGGATGCATAAACAAGATCCAAATGCAATATGCAGTCAGCCAATTCTCTGAGTAGGAAATCTGAATGGAGGTAGACATGAGGTCTGACCCAATACAACGGGATCAAGAAAATTGATATCAGCAACACAATTGAATAACTATGGTAGCTCCTTGAGTACACAGTCAAACCACTAGTTATCACGTCGAACCCAGTCTCCAGCACCAATTGCAAGCACGGAACTAGGAAGACCCCCAAAAGGCCCCTGGAGATGAATAATATAGACCATGCCATATACCGAACCCATGATGGAACTTTTAGGACAACTGGATATGGGCACAATTTATTGGAGAAAGGATAGCAGCGATGAGTACCAAAGCTTGACAGGATTGGATAAACCAGAATCAGATGTTGAACCCAATATAGGAGATATTAATATTCTAGACAGCTCTCGATCACGACAGCCTGATGGGTATCAAGCAACCAATAGACTATGAAATGATCATACAGCAATAGTTTGGATCACCACTATCGCTGAAGCAAAATGTTCTAATCTCCCACAGGTGACATCAGGGCCTCATAGGTGAATGATTCCCAGGAGGCCCTACAGTCCTCTTGCATTTCCATCATCTAGCATTTCACGAGTTTCATTACCACATAATAGCCAGAGTGATCCAACGTTGCACATTAGGAGCTCTAGGCCAGCTGATCACCTAGCTATACCATGAAAGGATAACTTGTTGTCAAGTAAGTTACGGTACAATCTAGTAACAGGTGCTAAGGTGCTGAATGGGTGATATTAAGCTTGACAACATTAGTCATTCTACGGTATACCTAGTTCGAGAACCCACTCCCGAATGCTATTAAATTGAATAATTATGTGCTCAATATCTGGTAGGATCCAGTGGAGGGGCAGGGATATACTGAAGATATTAGACTATTAGAACAGTCTGTATATCTTATAAGTTGACTCTGCCCAATATTATGGCATGCAGTATGTACTGCTAAGAAGGAAAGATACACCAAAAATATTCCAGCTCACGATTGTAGTTTATATACTATCTGAAGAACCACATTGTTGTGGTGTACGAACTACTAGAAGATCCCTCAGTAATAGCTCATAGAGTGGATTATCTGCTAGAATAGGACTGGTTTATATGTGACCATAAAGGATATGAGGTTCATTTACACAAGGTGACACCCCCATAGTGACTACCACTGATCGTAAATAAATTCAGCGTAGAATCCAACATTCTGCTCTGCTGCACCACGGATTCCAGAGGCGATTTATGGTAAGTATTTTGCTAGAGAGGAAATGCATGGGATAATCGATTCTGAGTATCCTGGGTGGATCAACAGTATAATAATCTGCTTGACATGTACTATAATCTGTCATACATTGTGCACAGAGAAATATGAAATCTATCAAGAGCCAATGGACTTCACACTTAAGGCGGTTAGAGGAAAGAGTCTAGAACTCTCATAATGTATCATTCATGACCAAGGTACTAACTTGTCACTGAATACCAAAGGCTTCTTTGTACGGCAGAAAGAAACATTGGCTAACTGCCTATAGGAGATCCTGGAGATGATTCTCAAATACATTGGGTGGACAATCCAGAAGAGTGTTGAGCAGATTCAGGGCATGCCGCAAAACTGGTGTGAAGGATATCAGGATAACTGGGGTGCTCTGGGCATAGAGCTCGAGAGTTGAATAACTGACCAGATTCCTTCATGCCTAGTGCTCTACCAGACTAGGCTGGAGTGCTTGGACCTGGAGCAGAACTGGGAAAGTCTATTGCAGTCACAAGAAATGGACAGGTTGTTCGATTATATGCAGACATTAATTTCCTGGGCCATAGGGTTTCTAGCCTCACATCTAGCAAATCCTGGTCATTCACTAGAGAGGAGTTTAGGATCCAGGTCAGGTGGCCAGATGAGCTCTTCATAGTCTAGTCGCCTATCACTCTACCTCGAGGAATCTCAGAAAGACCAGGGACTATAAGCGTGATTAGGTGATGGGTAGTACAACATTAATAAGTAAGAGTCTAGTGGAGGAGCTGGTATGGATAATTAATAGGAGTTATAGACATATAATGATTACTTTTAATACATTAAGCTTAAGATCTATAGGGTCATAGAGGGTCCAAAGGAGAGTATTGGTGAAGAGTGAATAGTAAACTTTGTAAGCATATAGGGAAGGGAAATTGCATAGGATTTTCAACTGTAGAAATGATAAAACATGGCTGTCACAAAGAGGTGAGGGCAGCTACAATATAATTCATAAAATATCTGCAGGAGGATGGGAGGATTACACAATAGGGGGTATAGCTGGAGACATGTGCAGAATAATTTGGGATGTGGTGAAGGCATCTAGAGGATATCCAGATGTTCAATAGTCTGAAGATGATGAAAAGATGACGGCGAGGTGAATCTCTCGGTGAGCTGTATGGTAGATAGAACGAATCTGGATGTAGAAAAGGGTATATTATCATATCTTGATCTCATGGAAGGGTGGAGATCATCTGAATGTTTGGATGGAAGTCAAAGGATATCATGTCACAAGTAGCGGGCTGGGATATAGTCAGGATGAAGTATGCAAGAAATGACATTGCCATAGTGTGAGTGGCCAGAGCTGTCCTGATGCAGTCAGCCAGGATCATATATTGTAGTCAAGTAGCTAGCTATTATTAGATGTTGTCTTGACCTAAGCACTAGGGATCAGAAGTTTTGAATATGCAACCGCTATGGTGTGGGCACACTCAGGATAAACAGGACATGGAGGTCTGTAACAAGATATCGGCAGGCTATGGCTCAAACACAGGAAAGATTATGATGCGACATCTAAGGAGCGTCACATTCTGATTCATGGTTCACATTTTGTACGTCACCTGCATCAGATGCACTGAATGCACTGAATGCAGGTATGAACTTTTGATGATGTAGGCTTCATAAATTTGAGCTGAAAGTGACGGGATATTTTCATTAAAATACTCTACAAGAATACCACAGTGGTAGAAGCTATTGAGGATATACTGAATTTACCTATATCCTTCTAAGATCAGTAGTAAGTTGGCTGGTCTTAGTAATAAGACGCCTCTGTGGAGGCAGGCAGACTAAGGTGAAGCACATACAGATAGGATGACCTATATGAGTCAAAACTCCATAGCACATTGGTACATTGGGCTTAAACTTGCAATTAGAACTAGGTAGTCAGATATGAAACTAATTACTTTATGACTAAAGAGACTACTAGAATGATAGTGAATGAGACTAAAGTAATATAATAGTCTATACTATTAACTAAGTTGAGTACATCTATTTGGTAAAACAAATAGCACAGTCATCTCAGTGGAGGAATATTATTTCAAGACTATAGAAGGGTATGAAATATTTCAGAATCAAATAGTACTCACACTTGTAAGATTTTGGATGTAGGCATATTAAAACCAGAGTGGTACTTTGAAGGCATAGTGGTTAGAAGTAGTCTATGAACACTCTGATATAGGATATAAATATTACAGTACATCCTGAGCTTTACAGACATTACCAAGCAATAGATCTTATCAATAGAATATTATTGTACACTTTCAAATATTTACCTTACCCATTTATTGAGATGAACCTTCTTTGACAAATTCTTCAATCAAAGATTTGGGCCCGAGTCTCCCAAATGAAAACTAGATTTGGCTTTTGCCTAATGGTTATGGAAAGAGAAAAATTATTCACTGAAGTTGGTTTTGACAAAACATAAAATGACTTTATACAGAAACCTATTCAAGTATAAGTATTAGCTAATTTCGATTTTCAAATGGTTGGTTTCGAGGTTTCCACTCATGACACAAAATCTTTCTTTGTGTAATCACTAATCAAACTTGTCAACTACCTAGAGACTTTATAGAAGTATTAGTAAATTGGATGAGATTCAATTGAAGAAACTTGCAATTATGATGTGAAAATATATCAGCAGCAGCTGATATAGCAGTGGAGGTTGGTTATTACATATTCAGCAATATCTGTAATATGTACCAAATGCTGCAACTATTAGATTCCCTAAGTGAGTGTACCTATAATCCGAGAATTGAGAAGAGAATTTTGGTTGAAGCCAATCAGCAGTCAGGATGGAATAAAAGGTAAGAAAGAATTCAACTCATCATTTTTGTCGACGTAATACCTCAAGCTAAACCCCTCATCTTTTTCTGGGGGCAAAGAGTAAGAGCAACTATTGTTACTGAGAAGTAACAGTATAACTCCTAAGTAAATGTAAAGTTCAACATGAAGGTCTATGCCAATTGATCTAATTTGGTTGAATGACTAAATGAGTAGGTTATACTATTACTTAGTAGCGAGCTAATACTGATAGCCTTGGATATATACAGTGCCCACAAAACCAATAAGGTTTTGAATACTATTATTAGGGATCCTACTCACAACCTTGTTTCTTAAGTATCTTGTGACAGGCAATGATACGTAGTTAGTCATTCTTATCTATATTGGGAATACTTCTCTTCTCTTGTAAAGCTTCTTCTTATCTTATATTCTATCACAATCCAGATTATTATTCTTGGGCTGTTGCCTATGTTCCTTGCCCAAATACTAATAATCTAATTGTATCATGATATGAAAGTCAGTGGTAGAATAGATTGATATTCTTAACATATAAATAGGAAAGTATAATAAGTGGTTGTACATAAAACTAACAATCAAGCCTATTTTTTTCTTTTTTTCTTTTTTTCTTTTTATCTTCATGTATTTGTTGTTATTTAAGGTATGAGAACTTGCATGCAGCACTACCTATAGCATAAAAATTCACATTCCTCCTTCCATCCAGTCTGACCAGATCTTTAAGACCCTCCAGTATGGGCCTAACTGCACATCTCCATCCAAAAGCTCAAATATATCTGAAAACAGAAGAAAAGACTACAGAGCAAAGTGAGAGAATATAAGAAAGTTACCACCTGGAACATCACTAAAAAAGTAAAGTAAATATTGCATCAAAACTTCACAACAACTATGCCAGAATATATGTAGTGGCAGACAGAAAAATGTTAAATAATTCCGTGAATACGACACAGCCTGAAACTGGTGCTAACTGTGAAGGACAGTGGAAGAGAGTAGCAGTAGTAGGGTACTAACTATAGAAAGAGGGAAGCAGTAGGATACAAGCTGATTCAACTGTGAGAAAGAGGCAAAAACTAAGTATAACTGTATCAACTGGTGGTAATCGTGTTCATGTCTGACTAGGCACTCTCTAGGAAAGGAGAAGGGCAAGATCAACCGAGCATGTATTGAGATGTTATTCTTTACCACAATCTAAGTTTCCAACTGTCTGTTGCATCAGAAGTGGCTGGTCGCCAACCATGAGAAGGGCCTTGCTTAATGTAGTGAGATAGAGGAAATAGGCAGCAGAAATGTGGTACTAGAATTCAAGGAGAGGAAAGCCACAAATTGTGAGAAAGCACAAGAGGACAGAGAGGTGAGGGTGAGGATGGCCATTACTCCTAGTCTAAAGCCATAATTGGAAGAGAGGAGAGTAGGCATTCGTGAGAGTACTGCGTTGAGAGTTGATTTCATATACAAGGAAAATAGAGGAGACAGTGGATAAACTAACTACCAAGCCTCTTTTGTTTTTTATTTTCAATTTTATTCTGTATTTAAAGGTACACTATCTACTTGTAGTACAAAAAGCTATAGCAGATACACTCACCTCCTCTCCTATACCAGCTCTCAAGCAGCCAGAAGAAAAACTATCACAAAGTCTTTCAACATTGACAACCAAGTACCCAACCTGTGGGATCCGTGACCTGAATGCAAAATGGTCTCACCTAGAGTTACTGACTCAAACACTCTATGCAGTTGAAGAAACTCTCCCACTCAGCAAACTTGTAATATATACGAATGGTAAAGACTGTAAAGGAAAAGCTCTCTAAATGCATCAAAATATAGAAAACAAAGCACACCAACAGTAGCCACAATGTGGGGTGAAAAGTCCCCTCAGACAACCTAAACTATAACACTATAGCTGAAGCCCTCTGCCACTAGCGATAAATGTATCTATGGCCAATGAGGATATACCCAGTAAAAAGAGATACGAGATCCACAAGAAAATCCAAGTGGAAGGTAGAAGGACCTGTCATAAGACACTGAGACCAATGCAATCCAAGTTAGGAAACCTGAAGGTGATGCTCGGAGTATACTGATTTGGGTAGTATAGTAGTAGGGTGCTAGCCAATCTAACTATAAGAAGGGTGTAGAAACCGAATATCACTATGCCAACTCTTCGTAATCATATTCATGTCTTACTAGTCAGTCCTTTGTAAGAGTACAAGATATTTTTTCTTCATCTCTCAAGTAGTCCCTTATTATATGGGAGATAGCATTACTTAGTAAATAGGATACCATAGCTTGCCGATCAAAGAGAAGGGGTGAGATCCACTAAAGAGCCTGTTGGTATTCTCGCATACTGCAAACTGTGTTCCCAGCCATGAGTTGTATAAGAAGTAAGCAGTTATGGACCTTAATAGAGAACCTTCCCAAGCAAGGTAAGAGGTATTAGGTGGACGCCAAACTCTAGTATAACTGAGGAACATAGGCTAAAATCCTTAATCAGAGAATCTGTTAAAAAAGGCTGGTCTCGATGAAATAGGTAAGTTAAAGATATAAAGCATGAAATTATTTTATATTAACAAGATCTCTTTTCCGTTACTTGATAATGTCTGTAAAGCTTGGGAGATACTTCAATATATATATCCCATATTTGTGTGTTTACTGACTACTACTAACTACTATACCTAGAAGTACTACTCTGGTTTTAATATGCAAATATCCAGAATCTTATAAGTGCGAACACTGTTTGACTCTGAAACTTCTCACTTTTCTACAGTTACAGAAGTGCATTCCTCCACTGAGATAACTGTGCTATTTATTGAATCAAACAGATGTCCTCAACTTAGTTGACCACATAGACTATTATATTACTTCAGTCCTATTGAGTATTATTCCTGTAGCCTCTTCTGTTATGAAGTGATCAGCTTCACACTGCACTACCTAGTACCAATCACAAGTTCAAGTCTGACATGCCAATATTTTATAGGTCTTTGACTTATCTAAGTTATCCTTTCTGAGCATGCTTACCCTTGGTCTGCCTGCCTCTGTAGAGGAGTCCTATTAGTAGGAGTGACCAATCTACAGCTTATCTCAAAAAGGCGTGGGTAGATTCAGTATGTCCTGAATAGCTTCTACTATTGAGGCAACCACTTAGAGTATTTCGCCGAAAATGTCCTATAATACTTTAGCCTATAATTAGGAAGCCTAACCGTGAAGCCTACTATCTCAATATGCCTTTGATGGACTTCTTCTATTCTACTTCCCAGATGTTGCCAAAGGTTCCTTCTCATATAACCTGCTGCCAGTATAGGGCTAGACAGATAGTAGTGATGTATGTGATGGTATGAAGTGGACTTCATGGATGTAATATTTTAGTTATAGGATGCAACTATCAAAATCTCGCAAATGAGATGCATGACTTATAAGAGTGACAGAGTGGGGTGTTGGCTCTCTGGAAAATCAAGTGTTTGTGCATGGTTATTCTATCATAGATCTGTGCACATGTTTTGGATTTTTATATGCCAAACAGGAAGAGTGAATAGGCAGCAAAAAAGTATTACTAGAATCTAAGAGGGAGGAATGTTTCAATGTGTAAAAAAGCCAAGGAGAACAGTGAGGAGAGGATGAGAATAGTCATTCCTCCTGGATCGAAGCTATAATGGAAGGAGAGGGGGAAAGCAGGAGGATTATGGGATTCCTACATTAAGAGTTAATCTCAAGTGTGAGGAAAATAGAGGAGATGGAGAATGAACTAACTACAAAACCTCTTTTTTTTTTCCTTTTTTTTTTTTTATGTTCATATACTAGTATTTCATTGTTACTTAGGGTACAGGAATCTGCATATAGTGCTAGTTATGGCATAAAACAATCCCTATTCCTCCATTCACCCAGCCTGACCATATACCTATGACTCTTTAGTATTGGTCTAATCACACATCTGACTTAAAGGAAAACCTGTACCTACCTTCCAAGTGAATCCAGAGAATAAGAGAAGCTTAACTAAAAATAAGCAGGAGAATATATGAAGGTAACTACCTGGAAGATCACAGAAAAAACAAAATAAATATCATACCAGATTGTAAAATAACCAGGCCAGATATGGGCACTGGCAGAGAGAAACTCTAAAAAGGATCCCGGAATGCAACTCCACTGAGAAAGGAGGCTGACTTTGGAAGTCAGTAGGAGATTGTTAGGTGGATACTGAACTCTAGTATAACTGAGGGACATAGGCCAAAATTCTTTGATTGGAGAATCTGTCAAAGAAGACGCATCACGAAAATTGTATAAGGTAAAGATTAAAGTGTTAAACAATATTATATTGATAAGATATCTTCTCCGTTGCTTGATGATGTCTGTAAAGCTCGGGTGGTACTTTAATATTTATATTCCGCATCTGAGTATTCATGAACTTCTTCTAACTACTATGACTCTAAAGTACCACTCTTGATTCAGTACGCAAATGTCCAAAATCTTATAAGTGCCAACACTGTTTGATGACTAAACCTCTCATACCCTTTGGCCATTACAGAATAGTATTCCTCCACTGAGATCACTGCGCTATTTGTTATACCACACAGTGGTCTTCAACTTAGTTTTCCACATAGACTATTATATTACTTTAGTCATCAAGTGATCAGTTTTATGCCGGGCCACCTAGAGCCAATTGCAAGTCTAAGCCCGATGTATCAACATCTTAATAGTCTTCAACTTATCTAGGTCTTCCTGCCTGAACTTGCTTCCCCTTGGTCAGCCAGCCTCCATAGAGGGGTCCTATTACTAGGACCAACCAACCTACAGCTAATCTTAAAAGGGTATGGGTGGATTCGGTATGTCCTCAATAGCCTCACGTACTGGGACATCCTTATGGAGAATCTCACTGAAAACGTCCTGTCACATTTGGCCCATAATTAGGAAGCCTGACCTAGAAGCCTACTATCCCAATACGGCTCTGACGGACATCTCTCATTCCGCTTTCCAGATATCGTCACATGTCCTCCTATGTATATCCCACCAACAGCATGTGGTCAGACTGACAGTGGTGATGTATCTGGTGTTATAAAGTGGACTATACTGATCTGACATTTTAGTAATGAGACACAACTCTCAAAATCTCGATAATGACTTGTGGGCTCCATGAGGAGGCCAGAAGGGGGTCTCGCCTTTCCTGAAAATTGAGGTTCTGTGTGCAGTTACCCTACTGTGAGGTTTGTGCACTTTGTCTCAGATTTCCATATGCATAATATGAGCCCTCTCATATCAGGCTTCACCTTGAATACCTTTATAACATTTTCATTTCTATATACATTTTAGCACTTCATATAGTCCTGGTAGAAACCCTCCCATGCTTACTTGACCATGGTAGGAAAACCTTTTCCTCACCATCTTACTTCTGCCCTTCAAGGCATGTCCAGGTTTTTGCTATGAAAACTCTCAACAATGTCTTCTGCATTTCCCATGCCCATCGCTGGCTCCCCAGTGTTCTCATCTTCAGAACACGCCTGCTACTTCATGAAGTGCTACAGTTCACACTTCTCCTAGTAGCAACTATGTACTTATTTTTTATAAGCGTGTATCTCACTGCTTACTACATTTTTCAATCTCACATTGCAGATCTTCATCGATATCTTCTGGTTCTCTCCAGGGTTATTGGCGATTACAATGAATAGATTGGCAATAAGATTCCAGTAGTATGACATAAAATATGGGATGTATGTTCCATCAATCAGATATATTAAGTTTGAAAGCTTGTGACCCTTTTTTCTCTAAGATTTGGAAAGGTCTGTAAAGCTTGGGACTTAATTTCTAAGAATTTTGTCGGATGCGTATAGTCTTAGCGTTGTGCATTACTTTATTCCTCATTTTGAAGCCTTGCTATTGCTTTGCCTTTCAATTATAGTATTTTGCCATTCCTTCTCGTGTCTTTTCTAGTAACCCTCTCACTAGTTCATGTATCATCTTAATCTTGTTCGCATAAAGTGTTGCTCCATGATTTTGAGCTTCATACTCCTTCATCCACTCTGTCTGTAGATGGAATCCATAGTTCGAATAAAATGCAGACATTCTATAGGCATTTGTAGCGGAATTATTAAAGGCCTATTTGGCAAGTGGTAGTAGCTGATATGAATCATCGTGATTACAGTTAATAAAACTTTGAAGGTATCCTTTCAGCACTTAGTTGGTATGTTCTGCTTGTTTATCACTTTGCGTGTGGTATGCCATTGATATTCTTTACTTGATTTCTAATACCTTGCAAAGAGATTCCCAGAATTCTCCTGCAAACTTTGAGTCCATATTTGTGATGATTTCAGATAGTAGGCTGTATAGCTTCCAGACTTCTTTCAGGAACACGTGTGCGATATCTTTAGTAGTGGCCAATGTCTGCAGTCCGATAGAGAGTGCTATTTTTGTGAAGCTATCAACTACAACCATTATCTGAGTATATCCTTGTGATTCTAGTAGTTGTGTAATGAAGTCCACTGAGATAAACGCTCATGCTATGTAGAGTATTTGTAAAAGTTGCCATAATCCATACTTAGCATATCTAGGCAATTTATTATATTGGCATTCATTACAGGATTGGACATAGTCATTGATCCACTCCGTCAGTCTTTTCCAATAGAAGTCTTGCTTGATAATTTCCAAGATTTTCTCTTATACAAAATGTCCTGCAATCTTTACATCGTGACTTCCTTCCACGATCTTGGTATATAGCACCCAGCCATTTATTACAAATAGCCTTTTCTTATAGTATAGTAGATCATCGGTTAGAATCTAGTCCTTGGAAAAATGCTTTCCTTTGTCTTGTAGCTTAATATGTTCTTCCCCCTGTTGTCTCTAAACTGAGTCTGTCACAATAGGTGCCTGTATTTTGCCTAAGAATTCTGAATTGAACTACTTCATACCTTTCTTTAGGATAATGGCATTTGACATTAGAACCTTTCCTGGTACTTCTGAAATGTCATACCAGTGTTCATTCTCTTTAGTCGATGTCTGTAGGTAACTGAGGCTAGGTTCCTGTTCTTTGACGATCACAGCTTGTGTTGCTAGATTGGTGGTTCCGAATCTTACAGTTATATGTCCAGTATCTTCTAAGTCATCTACCTCCATTATGTCTGAGGTGTCAATCTTTTCTACCACCAGTTGGGCTATATGGTCCTCAATTCTTATTTGACAATCCATATCCTCATGGTTGAACAGTAAGACCTTGAGTTCTCGGGCGTAGTCTGAATTGATTACTCCAGTATTAGTGAAGATTCCGCTATGAGCCATGAGTCCACTTTTTGGAGCAATTCTTCCCTATGTTCCTTTAGGTAGCCCTATGGCTATCCTTATTCTTATTAATGCTTGTCCCTATTTTGGGACAATTTCATCTTCTATGGTATATAGGTTGTGATCGGAAGCAATCCTTGAGCTTTTTATTGGCAAATACACCATCTTACTCAGCCTTTTAACCCTGATTATGGGTTCATTTCTTCCTCTTCGAGGTTCCAAGTTCAAATCTTTTTCTCTATCTCATTCTTCTTATTCATCACCTACCCTCGATGCTAAGGAGACCATGAAAACTTCCAGTTTCAAGATTTTCTGTTCACAATATGTAGCTCCCTGTTTTAGATGGTACTCCAGCTGTCTGCTTAATGAATCTGGCTTTCCGCCCTTTATGCCTGGTTGGTATACAATATGAAAGTTGTATTCTACCAACTTGTGAGCATATCTAATTTGACAGTCACTTCAGACTTTTGAGGTGAGAAAGTACTGAAGGTTTTTGTAGTCAGTAACAACTGTAATCAGTTGTTCCATTCTGATCAAGTAGTATCACTATTCCTTGAATGCTTTGAGGATTGCAAGATATTCCTTTTCATGGATTTCATAATTGTGTTCCGCTGAAATCAATTTCCAGGAATGGAAAACTACTGGATGCAGACTTTTCTCCAACTATTGGGAAAGTACACAACTGTGTGTGAAATTGCTAGTGTCAGTCTCTACTACTGTTTATCTTTCTCGGAAAATGTAGTGGAATATTGAAGCCGTTGTGAAGTGGTATTTTAGTTCTTCAAATGCCATATTCTGCTCCAATCCTAATTTCAAATTCTTTGGATTTCCTTGTACTGTCTCAGTTATCGGCTCGCAAATAGCAGAAAGGTTTTTTATAAATTGTTAGTGAAAGGTAGCGAAAACAATATAGACTTGCACATCTCTAACTGACTTGGATGGCTTCCAAACCATTATGGATTCCACTTTTTGAGTGCTCATAGACACCCCATCGACCACCACTATATAGCCTAGGAATTTCACTTCTTATGCATGAAAGGTCGACTTTTTTAGCAATACCACTAATTGCAAGTCAGAAAAACTTTGTATGACTCTTTTGACCACTTCGATAGGTTCCTTTTCATCCTTCGCATTTATGAGGATATCATCCAGGTAACATGCAACTCTAACATTCAAGTATTCTTTTCATACTTGGTTAATCATATCTCAGAACATTGCCATTAGATTGACAAATCCGAATGGCATGACCTTATATTTATAATGTCCATATCTTGTCCTGAAAGCCATCTTCCATTCATCTTCTTCCTTGATCCTAAGCAAGTAGTAGCTGTCTTTAAGGTCTGACTTGGTGAAGATCTTAGGGCTAGCTACTCAGTCTTGAAGTTCCAACATTAATGAGAGGAGATGTTTACTTAGAATGGTAATCTTATTTAGATGTCGATAATCTACAACCAGGTGTATTCTGCCATCAGGTTCAGGTACGAATAGCATAGGTGCTCCTGCTAGTAATTGACTCCAAGTGATTTTACACTGCATAATCATGGTTTCCAAGTATCCCTGTAAAGCCCTAAGCTATTTCTCGGATAGTGGATATATCGGTCTTAAGGGGGGAGTTGATTTAGGAATTAATTTGATTTCATGCTCAAAGGTATGTCTGGGGGCTAATCCTTCTGCCATTTGGGCTTCAAATAAACGTTTGCTATTCCAGTATTCTTTTGGTAACGTCTTGAGTTCCACCATATTTTCGATGGTTGCGATTTATCTGATGCAACAAGCATTAGGATTTCTAGCGACAGATTTATTGTATTGGAGCATATTCGCTATCCCCTGATCTTCTTCCACACAGCTATCACAATATTTTGCATTAAAAGCCCAATTATTTACATCTTCTACGTGTACTACTGGGTGTTTACAATGCCACCAACTAAAAGGAATTATCATTTTACAATGACCTACTTTAGCAACTTCTCAGGACACTTCAGATGTGGGTCAGTTTTTTCCCATTTCCAATTTTATAGGTACAGTATAACACTTCCCTTCTGAGGCTACTGATGAGCCATCAAAGCCTAAGATGTCAACTATGTTGTTGTGTTCAACTATTGGAATACGATGGTCTTCACTAGGTCCTTATTGATAAGGAATATATTGGATTCTGAGTCTAATAAGAGTTTAACTTTGAATCGCTTATCATGTTTGTGGAGAGGTAAGCGATCTCCTGTGAACAGTTGTACCATTTTGGTTTTAGAGTGTCTAATTCCAGGTGCTTAGCACAGGGTAGCTTTTCTTGTTTTTTCGTTTAGGCATTGTTGGTATTAGGTGTAAGTAATAGGATATTTGTTTCTATGCCCACGTAGTTTCGACCACAGAGGTCTCCTCAGATAAACTAGTAATTATTAGCTCTAATAATCTGGGTCTATATACTAAGCGGTGTTTCACTGATACATTATTGTGTACGACTAGTTCTCAGGTTGGATGCCTTCTCCCAATACACCAGACCTCAGCTCATAGCAGATGTTCAGGAAGTTGTTAGCCATTTTACTCCCCCATTGTACAGCTCTCAGTTATACCGATCCTTTCCTTTAGGGTCTTAGTTTATCTATCCAGCTACTTCAGTATGGCCCTGCACACCAAAGCAGCACATGCCTGCCCCATACTTTGGTCAGAAGGCTGGATAGTACACTCGTATAATACGACTTGAACTCGTGTAGTAGGTGGAATGGCCCACATTGGTTGTCCTCCTGTTGGTATTGTGATCAGGTAGATCTTGCATTGCTATATCTTGACTTCTCCTGTATAGTAACTTCCTTCCACATGAGTAGCAGGTGGCCACTAGGTGACTCAAGGAACTTCATACTATTGCCTCCCTGGTCATATAGGGATGTTGACTATCCTCACTTTTGGTCACGGCTCTCCATATATTGATTTCTGCTGTTCGAGCTCTCATGTCCCTCATGGGGTCCCTGCACTTGGAGCCTACTTGCTTTGAACTTGAAATGGGAAACTTGCTTCGTGGCCCTTTAATCATTTTGAGTTTCGATTCCTGTCATTGCACATGAACTATCCGATTCCCATCATGGTTGGTACCCGATATACCCCAGTCAATGGGGTTTCCTATTTCAATTCCAGTTGCTTATGGACACTGACTATCCTAGCAGCATCGCCGTTGGTGCTTGTGAAATGACTTAGGTCAGTTCTTCGTCATCTACCAGTCCCCAGATCCTATTTGTTCAAGCTAGTTGCTGGATGGTAGCGACTCTGTATACTAATTTAGGCTTCATGATAGCTGATCTTGTACAATGAGTTCCCATCTTTATCAGCCTTATACTAATAGTTGCCATAGATATATGAACATCCCCCTAATGGGTTTGATCTGTGTGGTTGTTTTCTTCCACAATGTGTGCAATTCTTTTCCCACCTGCTAGTATCTATAACACTTCGTGGGATACCAGTATAAGCTTGGTCAAAGTTTGTGCCCATTGTTTTCGCCATACATCCTAACTTCTTTTTTGGCCTTTCTTACTCATTGTCCCATTTCCATTTTCATGATAGGGCTCCACCTTCCTTGATATAAGGTTTGTTCGTCCTTTCTCCCTTCTGCTTAGAGTCCTATCAGTCTTGTCTTTTGACTTCAAGCACTATCTTTCGCTGGGGTGGTTGGTCTTTTGCAAGCTTTTCTCATACAAGTAATACTTCTTCTAATCACCCACGTGCCCTAAGTGCCTCTTCCCATTCTTGATCCATGTCATAGTTGAGAGCCTACAACCTGTAGATGATTGATTTTGCAACTTTATTTTCCACTTCCTCTCTCCAAAATACTCCTGTTATTTGTACTCTAATGTTTAGATTGTACATAAATGTCAGGAACAGTTTGAGACTGCTTTCATACTTTACCAACTTCGTATCTCAAAGCAGGGGTCTTTCTGCTTTCACTGGAGTAAAACATTTGATTATGTCATGTTCAAACAGGGTCCAAATAGCCAGTTCCGGCTGTTGTGTTTCCCCCTGGAGTCCATCAATAGCCTTCCTGTACCAAATAGTATAGGGAAGCGCTATGTCTCATTTTGTATGATTTAGTACGTATATAACTTGTTCTTGAGCATTGTCCCAGATCCACGCGTTTCTTTTCAAATAGTTGATATACTGTATATTCAGATATATATGTCATATGTAGACTTTGTTTGAAAGAATAGGGGTGGTTCCAATTGTCTCTTAATGTTTAGTGCCATCGTGTTGCCAAGTATTTTTGCTATACCAGATTGTTCTAGTATTTGTCCTTGCCAGCTGTAACTCAGACTTCTTCTTCTTCTTCCTCTTTTCTCTGTATTATTATCATTGTCATCTCTAGGATCATATGGATCTTTCCCTTGGACTCCTGAGGGAGTTGTATCAGTGGCTTCCTTGCCTCACCCTTTATCCGTTCTTGTTGGTGTAAAATAATAGTTGTCATGATTTTCCTCTTTTACCGTAGGTAAGAGTATTAGTCTGGAAGCACTTTGTTCTAGAGCCATAGTGAGTACCTTAGTTCACAATACCATTAATACCCTTATGGTATTATTTGTCTCTTCCTCTTGTCGATATTGTAGGGTTTTGAATTCTCAGATCTTCTTTTAGTGAACCATGTGATTTAGCCTCCAGGAGTTTAATATCTGATTGATATCCTGATTGCGACTGATACTTTGAGAATGGAATTCTAGGAATTCTATTCATAGGCTCATGACTATTTGTTCCAGGGTCTAGTCATGAGCTAGAGCTTCTTGGCTTTGTTATTGTTAGGAAGATACTAAACTCTAGTATAACTGAGAGACATAGGACAAATCTTTGATTGGAGAATCTGTCCAGAAAGGCTTATCTCGATAAAATCTGTGAAGTAAAGATTTAAAGTTTAAAACAAATTTATATTGATAAAATCTCTTTTCCGATGCTTGATGATGTCTGTAAAGCTTTGCAGGTACTTCAATATTTATATCCCATATCTGAGTGTTCGTGGACTGCTTCTAACTATTATGCCTCTGAAGTACCACGCTGGTTTTAATACGCAAATATCCAGAATCTTATAAGTGCAAACACTGTTTGACCCTGAAACCTCTCACACTTTTTCACAGTTATAGAATAGTATTTTTCCATTGAAATAACTGCACAAATTGGTATACCAAATAGCGGCCTTCAACTTAGTTATCCGTATAAACTATTATATTACTTTTAGTCTTGTTAACTATTGTTAAAAAAGTCTCTTTCATCATGCAGTGATCAGTTTTGTGCCAGGCCACCTCTTGCCAATCCTAAGTCCAAGCCCGCCTTATGTACATCTTTGTGGGTCTCCAACCTATCTAGGTCTTCCTGTCTGAGCGTGCTTCCCTTTGGTCTGCCAGCCTCAATAGAGGGGCATTGGTAGAACCAACTAACTTACAGCTGATCCCAGAAGGGTATGGATAGATTCAGTATGTCCTCAATTGCCTCCACTACTAGAACATCCTCTTTGAGTATTTTGCTGAAAATGTTCCGTCATCTTCAGCCCATAATTAGGAAGCCTTACCTTGAAGCCTATTATCCCAATGCATCTCTATTAGATTCTTTCCTTTCTACTTCCCAGATGTTGCCAAAGGTCCCTTCTGATATAACTTGCAAACAGGATGCGGTCAGTTAGATAGTGGTGACGTATATGGTATTATGAAGTGGACTTCATTAATGTGACATTCGAGATATTAGATGCAACTCAAGAAATCCTACTAATGATGTGTGGGCCCCATAAGGGGGCTAGAGTGGGGTGTTTGGCTTCAGTAAATCTAGAGTCTGTGTACAGTTACCCTAAAGTGAGATCTGTGCACTTTTTGTCACAGATTTCCATATGCCTAACAGTTGTCTCAGCATTTTATATAACCTGGTAGTCACTTCTTCATGTTCTTGTTGATGCCTTTCTTGGGAGTCAATTTTCTCTATTACTTCTTATAGCATTTCCTTTTGGATGTCCTTCTCCTCTTGTTCTACTCTTGCCAGCTATATCTACATAATTGTGAAATCATTGTCATATATGTCTTGCCCTTCTGTGATTTATTGCTGTACCTTAAGCAATTTTAAGGTGTTGTCTTAGGTAATCCCCTTCAAGTGTGTGAAGACAATATTGACTTGGTCGAGTAATATGTCTATATCTTGCCTAATTAGATCCAAGGGTATTTCCAGATAACTAGCCAACTGAGCCAGGTTAGCAGCATGGTCTCTAGACTTCACTGTTGATGATTGTGATATCCAGTAGATACTGGCCATACTGGATGATCGTGATATCTGATGAGTGCTAGGTATACTGGATGATCATGATATATGGTAGGTGTTGGCCACACTGGATGGTCGTTATATCAAGTGGGTTCTGGCTATACAAGATGATTATGATATCCAGTGAGAGCTTGCCACGCTGGATAATCGTAATATCCGGTAGGTGCTGGCCACGCTGGATGATCATGATATCCGGTGGGTGCTAGCTACACTGGATGATCATGATATCTGGTAGGTGCTGGCCATACTGGATGATCGTAGAGAATAGGATTTGATTCCTCTTGAAAATTGAAGGTCAGCAGGTACTGATAGAGATTGACTTCAGTCTACTGAGTTATCAGTTGCTACTATATCTGGTCAAGTATTCATGGGCTCTCCTCCTCCTGTTATTCTCCTTTCAAGATATTGTGGGATTTCTGATATTCTGTTATGAACTTTGTTGGATAGGTTTAACACTATCCCCAGATCTCTGGGTGCTGGATCTGGTACCTCGTCTGAATATTCTCTTTCTCCACTAAAGGTCTTGAGGAATTTAATGACTTGTAGGTGGCGTAACAAAGTTTCATTTGTAGAAGGTACAGAGAGATTGAGATAGTCAGATTCGGGATTCAGAACCTGAATTTCCTCTTTTCTAAATGTTTAGAATGGACTTGTAGCACATATATAGGTATCTAGGCCTAGGCTGAGGGAATGGATTGTCCTTGGCCAAAGGTGCCTAACTTGTAATATTGAGAGTACTGGGTACTCCACTCAATGATGTCTTGTGGCTCAGTTGAACTCTACTCGAAGTTCGAACCATGCCAGGTACTATATACACAATTGAATTGATTACTCCGTTGCATTCCAAAAGACGCTGTAAACCATGAGGGTTCTGTGGTTTTGATGAATTTTCGATTTTGAACAGCTCCATGTCCAATATTTCATTATAGGTATAGATGTAAATGTGACAGTGAAGTGCCTCGAAAAATGTAATCGAAGTGAGAGCTGAGGGTGCAGTTTAAAGTGAACTCATAGTTTATATAGTGAGCCTTGGTAATAGGAGAACTATCCATATACTATTAGGCAGATACAAAACTCTAGTATAACTGAGATATATAGGCCAAAATTCTTTGATTAGAGAATCTGTCAAAGAAGGCTAGTCTCAAAAATTGTGTAAGGTAAAGATTAAAGTAAAAAACGATATTGTCTTGATAAGATCTCTTCCCCATTGCTTGATGATATCTGTAAAGCTTGGGAGGCACTAAGATATCTATATCCAGTGTCTGAGTATTTACGGACTACTTCTAACTACTATGCCTCCAAATTACCACAAGAGTTTTAGTACATAAATGTGCAGAATCTTATAAGTGCAAATACCACTTAACACTAAAACCTCTCACACCCTTTCACACTTACGGAATAGTATTCCTCCATTGTGATGACTGCACTATTTGTTATATTAAATACTGGCCTTCAACTTAGTTCTCTGCATAGACCATTATATTACTTTAGTCTTATTGACTATCATTCCAGTAGTCTCTTCAGTTATAAAGTAATCAGTTTCATGGCAGGCCAACTAGTGCTAATTGCAAGTTCAAGTCCAATATGTCAATGTCTTAAGAGTCTTCAACTTATCTAGGTTATCCTTCCTGAGCATGCTTCACCTTTGTCTGCTGGCCTCCATGCAGGGGTCCTATTACTAGGACTAACCAATCTACAGTTAATCTCAGAAGAGTATGGGTGGATTCATTATGTCCTCAATAGCCTCCACTACTGGGATATCCTCTTGGAGTATTTCATAAGAATGTCCTGCCACATTCAGCTCATAATTACGAAGCCTAACTTTGAAGCCTAGTACCTCAATATGCCTTCCACAGATTTCTTATGTTCCACTTCTTCCATGTCCCCAAAGGTCCCCTCTCATATATCCTGCAAATACCACGTGATCAGACAGAGAGCTGCAATGTGTATGGTGTTAGTACATGGCGTTCCTTGATGTGACCTTCTGACTATGGGACGCAACTCTCAAAATCTCACTAATGATGTACGGGTCCTATGAGAGGGCCAGAGGGGGGTGTTGGCTTCTCAGAAGATCGAGATCTGTGCGCAATTATACTACTATGAGGTCTGTGCACTTTGTCTCTGATTTCCATATGTCTATCTGAGATGGACAAGCAGTAGTATGCCAGCTAAGGAAAGTATGTAGCAGTACAGTGCAAGCCGATATAGCTATCAGGCCAAGAAGCAAACAGAATGCAATGATATCAGCTTTCAGTAATCATATTTGTATCTTACTAGTTAGTCCCTAGTAGAGGAGAGTAACCATTTTACCTCATCTCTTGTATAGTTCCTTGGTTTCAGAGAGATAGTATCACTTAGTAGATGAGATACCACTACTTGATCAAATTGTCAGGATAGGTGAAATTGACCAGTGGGCCTATTGAAGAGTCGTTGCATACTGCAAACCATATTCTCAGCTGTCTGAAGTATGGGAAGTACATGGTTGCAAGCCATGTGAAGGAGCCATGCTAAGGGAGGTGAGGGGATAGGAATAGGCAGCAGAAACGATGTACCGAAACCTGAAAGGAGGGAATCCTCAATGAGTAAGAAAGTGAAGGAGGCCAGTCAGGAGAGAATAAAGATGGCTATCACTTCTAGGCTAAAGCTACGCTAGGCTGAAGCCATGATGGGAGGAGAGGAGCAGTAGGTGATTGTGAGAGTCTTGCATTGAGGATTGATTTCAAGTATAGGAAAATTGAAATGACAGAGGATGAACTAACTACCAAGGCTGTTTTCCTTTTCTTTTTTTATCTTCAATTTTATCCTATATTCAAGGTATACCATCCACTTGGAGCTCAATACAATATAGCAGATACACTTACCTCCTCTCCTATACCTGTTCTCAAGCAGCCAGAAGAAACACTATTACCAAGTTCTTCAGTATTGACATCTAGGTGCCCAGCCTGTAGGCCCCATAACTTGAACGCGGAAGGGTCTTGCCAAGAGTCACCTACTCCAACACCCTACACAGTCAAAAAGACTTCCCTACCCAGCAACCTTGTAGTATACATGAACCGTAAAGACTGTAAAAAGAAAGTCGCCTTACCCACTAAAATAAATGAGATTCTGTACTCCGATAGTGGCCACAACCCACAGCAAAAAGCCCACCCAAACAACCTAGACCCCAATTATATAGCTGAAGTCCTAACCTACTTGCAATAAATGTATCTATAGCCAGTGGAGATATATCCAGCAAAGCTAATAGAAGACTGAAGGGAAAGCCCTTGCAGAAGGTGCAAGGACCTATGGCAAGATACAGAGACTAATGAAATCCAGGCCAGGAAGCCTTGGAGTGATGTCCAAGGAATGCCGAAATAAGGATAGTAAATAGTAGTAGGGTATCAGCCAATTTGACTCTATGAAAGGAGCGGAAACCAAACATGACTATGTCAACTCTCAGTAATCATGTTCATGTCGGACCAGGGGGTACTCAGATTGGGCGCAAGATGTTTTACTACATCTCTTATGTAGTTCCTTGTCCTACAAGAGATAGCATCACTTAGTGGATAGTATACTATCATATGCTGATGGAAGAGAAAGGGCGAGATGGACTAAGAAGCCTGTTGGAAGTTCACGCATACCACAAACCATGTTTCCACTTGTCTGTTACATGGGAAGTGAGCAGTCACCGACCGCAAGGAGAGCCTCACTAAGTGAGAGGTGAAGAGAGCATGGGTAGCAGAAAGCAGTACCAGAACTTAAGGAAGGGAAAGCCTCAATACATGAAAAAGGCGAAAGAAGACAGTGAGGAGAGGGGGAGGATAGCCATCACTTCTAGGCTAAAGCCATCACTGGAGGAAAGGAAGAGACAGAAAGGATTATAAGATTCCTGCATTGAGGGTCCATTTCAAGCATGAGGAAAATAGCGGAAATGGAGGATGAACTAACTACTAAGCTTTTTTCCCTTTTTTTATTTTCCTCTATTTTTTCTTTTTTATCATCATATATTTTGTTGTTTTTTGGGATACAAGAATCTCCATGCAGCACTTGCTATGGCAGAAAATAATCCTTGCTCCTCTATCCACCCAGCCTGACCATATCTCCAAGACCTTCTAGTATGGGCCAAACTGCACATCTCTACCCCAAAAGTCCAAACATATTTGAAAACAGAAGGAAAGATCTCAGAGCAAAGCAAGAGAACATAGGAAAAAACCTACAGAGAACATCTCTAAAAAACCAGATGAAGAATCACACCAGTAGATCCCACAATAACCAAGTAAGATGAGAGACTTTGTCAGGCGGAAAATTGCTGAATATTTCCCACAACGTGATGTAGACTGAGACAGGTACTAACTGTGAAGGATGATGGAAGAGGGTAGCTGTAGTAGGATACTAGCTATAGAAATAGGGGAGAGTAGTAAAATACAAGCCAATCCAAGGGTAAGAATGGGGTGGAAACCAAACTCAACTGTGTCAACTATTAGTAATTGTATTCATGTCTAACTAGGCAGTCGCCAAGGAATGAGAAGGGCAAGATCAACTCAGGGCCTCTTGAGAGGGTACCACTAACTACAAAGTATGTTCCTGATAGTTTATTGCATGAGTAGCGACCAGTAGCCGACTGTAAGACCCCCTCACTAAGCGCAGTAAGGGGGAGGGAACAGGTAGCAGAAAGGCAGTACTGGAACCCGGGAGAAGGAAAGCCTCAACATGTAAGAAAGTGAAAGAGGACAGTGAGGAGAGGATGAGGATGCCTGTCACTCCTAAGCTGAAGCCATCAAGTAAGGAGAGGGAGGGCAGATGATTGTAAGAGTTCTGTATTGAGGGTTGATTTCAAGTACAAGGAAAATAGAGGAGATAGATGATGATTTAACTACCAAGCCTTTTTTATTTTATTTTTATTTTTTTTTATTTTCATATATTCTTAGTTAAGGTACAAGAACTAGCATGCAGTGCTAGCTCTGGTATAAACAAAACCTTAATTTAAAAACATGTAAAATAAAGAAAATCTCACACCAATCCTGATAATAGTCCTCCAAGTCTGTCTGATAGCCGATACCATAACTCTAAGGAAATAAAACAAATAAATATGTAATCATTACGAAAAAATCAACTGAAGCAAAACTAAAGCAAGCTATGGTGACCGGGAGCCGGAGAGTGGAAAACAAAATATAGGGAGAATAGGGGCAGGGGATAGGGTGTCCCTAATAGGAGGAAGTGTACAGCAGGTTAGTGGCATCCCCAGAGGGGAAGCTAGTTATAGTTTCATTGATGTATCTCGTCAGGGCTTCAAGCTTGGCCTTATCAGACTAAAGAAAACCATACTGTCCTCAATCCTTGAACATCGGGAGAGGTTTCTAGTGAGGGGAGTGGAACGAGCAGTAGATGATACCAATGTGGGAGGTCTTCCTCCTTCTCTTCGCAAAGGGGGCAGATAGGAGAAAGCTCTTCAGTGAACTAGGACAGATATGCTGTAAGGTAGCTTTTCCACATTTGCATCTGGTGAATTCTTCCTGCTGTGAACCTCTCTGGACACATAAAGGGGTGGAAGGGCTAGGCGCAGGCCATATGGGTATGAGGGGAGCAGAGGGAATTGTATTGTCCTGTTGTGGAGAAGTCTGGACCAGAGGGCCATCTTAATTGTTTTGTAGGAAACTGAGTCTTCCTGTGGGAGGAGTTGGTCATAAGGAAGAAGAGAGGAGTTGGGGCAAGGAAGAGAACCATCCAGGTTGATAAAGGAAAGAGTTCTATGAGCTATGTTATCCAGTAGAGGGTGTTTTCTCATCAGTGGCATGAGGATGCAGGTTTTGCAAAGTAGCAGAGTGTATACTGACATCAGTCTTCCAGTGTAGGGCCAGTGATCTTCCAGGAAGCAGTAAAGGGAGTAGGTGGAAAATGGGGAGTGAAGGTGGGCTGTCACTGGGTTCAGCTCTGTAGGAAGGCAGACCATTCTGATGGCCACCAACTATTGGCAGTAAGTAATAAGGAAAAGGAGGGGGTGGAACAATGACTTGCAGGCCAGCGAGCCCATATGCGTGGTTGAAAAACAGTTAGTTACTAATCTCTAAATAGTCCTCTTGATCACTGACATCCTGTCGAGCATTGTGAGGCTAGGCAAGAGGAGCTCTGAGCTATAGAGGAGGATGGAGGCCACCAATGAAATAGTATGATGGTGGCAGAGAAAGAGAGGGAGGCCTTTGCCTCGTCTGGATAGTCTCCTTATAGTGCTCAGAGCTCCCTGTACTAGAGCCAGCCGACAGGAGAAGTGGGAGGACTAACTACCAAGCCTCTTTATTTTGTTTTTTTGTTCATTTTATCTTCATATATTCTTGGTTAAGGTACAAGAACTTACATGCAGTGCTAGCTATGGGATAAAGAAAACCTTGATTCCAAACTACGTATAACAAAAGAAATCTCACACCAATCTCTAGATATCATTCAAGTGTATCCAATTGCTGACACCAAATCCTTAAGGAAATAAAACAAACAAATATGTAGTCATAACGAAAATTAAACTAAAGCAAAGCTAAAGCAAACTATGGTAACTGAGGGCCCTGGGGCCTAAATCCAAAAATGGGGAGAATACAAGTGGATGGTGGAGTGGCCCCTACGGGGGTGACCATGAAGTAGGTGGGTGGCATTCCTGGTAGGAAGCCTGTCACTTTCTTATTGATTTAGGCTACTGGGGCCTTAAGTTGAACCTCGTCAGACCAGGGAGGGCTGTCCTGTCCTATATCCGCGAGCATTGGGAGGAGATACCGTTAGTGAAGGGAATGGGGCAAGCAGTATAGGATAGTGCATTAGAAGTCCTTCATGTCCTCTTGGTAGAAGGGGCAGAGGAGAGAGGGGTCTTCAGTAAACTAGGATGAGTGTACTGCAAGGTAGCTTTTACATAAGCGCATTTGGTGAATCCTTCCTACCATAAACCTGCCAAGTCTCATGAAGCGGTGGGGAGACAGGCATGAGCCATAGGTGTAGCTGGGAGGCAGCAGAAACTGGATCACCCATTCTTTGAGGAGCCAGAAGTGGACAGCCATGTTTACTGCTTTGTATGAGGCCGCAACGCTTTGTGGAGAGAGCTGGTCATGTGGGAGGAGCGATGGGTTAGGGCAGGGTAGGGGGCCAACTGATGTGATAAAGAGCAGGGTTTTGTACAGAATCGCATCAAGCAGGATATGCTTTCTCACCAATAGCGAGGGCATGAGGGTCTTCCAGAGCTGTGGGGTATACACTGTAATCAGTCTTCTAGTGTAGGACTTGTGATCCTCCAGAGATCGGTAGAGAGAGTTGGTGGATAAGGTGGGGTGGAGGCAAGTAGTTGCCGGGTTTACTTCTAGGGAGAGGCAGACCATCCTAACAGCCACTAGATATTGGCGGTAGGTAATGAAGAGATGGAGGGGGAAGAGTAATAACTTGCAAGCCAACGAGCCCATGAGTGTGGTTGAAAAACAGTTGGTAACCCATCTCTGGACAGTTCTCCAAAATACAGACATCCTGTCAAGTATTGTGAGACTGGGCGAGAGGAGATCTGAGCTATAGAAGAGGATGGAGGCTACTAAAGAAATCGCAAGGCAGTAGCAGAGGAAGGAGGTAAGTCCCTTGCTAGGTCTGGAGAGTCTTCTTATTGTCCCCAGAGTATCCTGCGCTAGGGCTAGACATTGGGAGAAGTGGGAGGTTATGCCTTTCCTACAGGAAGTAGTGGTAGATTCAAACCAGTAGCCTAACCAGTAGAAGAGACTCAATGGGTGGAAAAGCTGACAGTCAAGTAGGACTGGAATTTAGGAGAAAGGGATCTTCTGAGTAGGGGTTGACTAGTGCATTAGTTTGGTCTTGGGGATAGAGAAGGACATGCCTATCCTCTTGGCTCTGCGTTACAGTGAGACCACCAGTCCTTGGAGTCTCTCGACATTCTTGCGATATGTTCTGGAGGCTAGAGTTACAGTGAAATCATCAATGTAAGAGAGTATAAGACCCTTGGGGACAGAAAAGTACAGCATTGCGACATAGATGATAAAGAGAAGGTAGAGTTGGATGACCCTTGGGCGGTTCCTACCGAGACCAGCATAAACTTATTGGGGGAGTCCAGGAATACCAGCTGACATGTCCTCCTTTAGAGGAATAACCTTATCCAAGATGTCAAATAGGGGTTGACCGCCTTAGTAGCAACTCTTTCGGATAGGTAGTCAGAGAAGACATTGTCAAATCCTTCTTTTATAACAAGGGAAACGGTTGAGACCTTTATTTTAGGTCTCATAAAGGTCTTGAGCTTGTGAGCAAGTGTGGTGTCCATGTTAAAGGTGCTAAGGCCAGGAAGGGAGCTGCACTGATACTGTGAGAGGAGGCCCAAACAGTGGGCTTAAGCAGACAGTCTATTTGCCATCATCTTTTCAAGGATTTTGGAGACCGTCTCGAGAAGAACTATGATTTTGAAAAATGCGGGGGTATATTAAGACACTTTTTCATGTTTGTCTAAAATCTATACTGTTTGCCCTTTTCAGAGCTGGTGGGTAGAACCCAAATCAGAGCAGTGGGCCTAGGAGGTAAGTCAGTAGAGAGGAGTTGTACTTGTGGACCCCTTTCTAAACTGAATAGAGGATAGTCTCGGGACCTGGGGCAGAATAAAGGATGGACTTTCTAAGTACCACTGCAATCTTATCGGCTAAGAGTGAGGGGAGGTCCTTGAATTCTATTAAAATAGCATGCGGGCCTTGAGGAAATCTGGGGGAGAAGAAGTGGATAAGGAGGGCTGAGTTAATCTCGGAATGTATGTTCATATTAGGGAATTGAGGGAATCAGTTGAGTGATCTGCCAAAGGCAAATCTCTTTGCCATCCAGAAGAGACTAACTACCAAGTCTTTTTTTTTCTTCTTCTTTTTTTTTTTTATCTTTATATATTTAGTGTTATTTAGGGTACAAGAACTTGGATACAGTACTGGCTATAGCATAAACAATCCCTATTCCTTTTTCCGTCCAGCTCGACCATCTTTCCAAGACTCTCTTGTGTGAGCCTAACTACACATCTCCTCCCCAAATGCCCCAACATATCTGAGAGAACAGAAGAAAAGACCTCAGAACAAAGCAGGAGAACATAAGAAGGTAACCACTCATGAACATTGCGAAGAAATAAAGGAAAAGTCAGATGAAAATCCTATAACAACTGAGCCAGAATATAGGTACCAGTAAGCAGAAAAATATTGAATAGTTCCCAGAATGCGACATAGACTGCTTTGTCGCATTCTGAGGGGGACGGCAGGAGAGGGGGGTAGTGGTAGGGTACCAGTCAGAGAAAAGATGTAGCAGTAGGGTACAAGCTGATCCAACTGTCGGGTCAGGAAAGAAACCTAATACGACATTATCAACTCTGCGTAATCATCTGCTTGTATTACTACGCAGTCCCTAATGAATGAGGGCAAGCAATTTTACCATGTCTCTCATATGATCCATTAATCTCAGAGAGATAGCGTCACTTAGTGAGTAGAATACCACTGCTTAAGCCGACTGCAGCAACAGGCAAGATCAAGCTATAGGCCTGTTGAGAAGTTCTTGCATACAGCAAACTGTATTACTAGCTGTCTGAAGTATGGGAAGTGAAGGGTCACCAACCGTGAGCAGGGGCCTTACTAAGTAAGGTAAGGGCGAGAGAATAGGCAGCAGAAAGGCAGTACCAGAACTCAAAAGGAGGGAAGCCTCAATGCATAAAGAAAGCGAAGGAGGACAGTGGGAAGAGAGTGAGGATGGTCATCACTCCTAGGCCAAAGCCATCATAGGAGGAGAAAGGGGATGGATAATTATGAGAATCCTGTATTAAGGGTTGATTTCAAGTGAGAGGAAAATAGTAGAGACAGAGGATGGACTAACTACTAAGCCTTTTTCTTTTTTTTTTTCCTTTATCCGTTTTTTATCTTCAGTTTTATACTGTGTTTAAGATACACCATCCATATGCAGTCAGACAGCTATGGCAGATACACTCACCTCTTCTCTTACGCTAGCCCCCAAGCAGCCAGAAGAAAAACTGTCATGAAGCCCTTCAATATGGACAACCAGGTGCCCAGCCCGAAGGCCTCACAACTTGAATGCGGAAGGGTCTCACCTAGAGCTACTGACTCCAACACCCCATGCAGTTGAAAGAACTCCTCCACCCAGCAAACTTGTAGTATATACAAACAGTAAAGACTGTAGATAAAAACCCTCCCCGAACCCATCAATACAAAGGAAACTCCACACTCTGACAGTGGCTACTACCCACAGTGAAAAGCCTCTCCAGACAACCTATACTCCAATTATACAGCTGAAGCCCAAAGCTACCTGCTATAAATATATTTATGGCCAATAGGGATATATCTAGCAAAAATGGTAGGAGACCAAAGAGAAAGCCCAAGCAGAAGGTAAAAGGACCCATAGCAAAGCAACACAGACCAATGTAATTCAGGTGAGAAGACTTGGAGGTGATGTTCAAATAACACCAAGTAATGATAGTATGTAGCAGTAGGGTGTCAGCTGATCTGACTATAAGAAAGATGTGAAAACCAAATGCGACTCATGAGCAAAACGATTCTCCTTCATGTATTACCTAATATCTTCCTGTAGTGGTTAACATGACTTCCTCTCCCTCTACCTCACATATACCACTTAATATTATATCACGCCAGAACCCTATTGTGCTCCGGTGTAGCTCATTTGCACCTTGCAATAGTCCTGTAGCCGTGGCTGATTCTTCTGCCTCCCTATTGCCCCATTAAGTTTCCTGTGTCCACCTACTATCCAATTTCTTTACCCCTTTTCTACAATCACCATTGTGGCATTGAAATGTATTTATCTAGACTAGCGCAGCCAGATAAACCTCACTGCAGTTTCAGCACCTTGCTTCTACTGGTTATTCCCTGTAACCTTGTTTTTCCGTCCCGGCCCTCATCTCCCTATGGACTCTGTGTATGCCCAGCAACCCTCTACACATTCTACTGTCCTTTGTGGTCACTCCCTGCTCTTTATTACAGCACCATAGTTCCTCACCTCACCAATTTTATGATTTTTGGTATTTTTGCACTGTAATTCATCTCCTTTGGTCATTTCTTTACCCGCTTAGCCTATTCTAATTTAAACCTTTCTATTTCTGCATGCCTTTCCTCCTTTGTACCCTTGTTCGGCTCATTTGTATTTTACTATAGAGGTTTAAGCTTATTATAAAGATATATTCTGCTACAATCTTTCAATATATTCTATTAAACGTCTCCAAGTCAATCCTATTATTTACATACCAATGGCTATTCCCAGCTCCTGCAGACTCTGGAACCAGATGTGCTATTCCCATAATAGGTTTGATACTTACTACAATTTGTGTTGTTGCTAATCTCTTTACTGTCCCTAATGTGACCGTAACCAGTACGGTAATATTGCTAATTTCCTCAGAATTCTCAACGTAAAGCCTATCTACAAGTACAAGCCAGTCAACTGAGTCTGGAATAATATAACGAACCTTCAAAACTAATACCAAACAAGCTGAATAGAGTCCCCTAAGTACTCTATAGATGTTTACATTACCAGAATCCACCCATACCCAATCATTCCTACTATATCATGTCGATTTCCAGAGCTGTGTTCCTGTATGGTGGAGAATGTACCAAGTGAGCTCCTGTGAGTCCGGAAAGTCTTCTACTGGAACCCATAATATACGGTAGATTTCAATTGGAAACTTCCGAATAGAGTCTTCATCAAAAGTGTTATTTGCTGCTAATTTCCACTGATAATAATCAACTATGAGTTCTGGTAAATCTTTTAACAATAGTTTGAACTATGCGATTTCATCAACAATTAGTGTAAGCCCCTTTGGTCATTTAATTGCTGATCTAATGCGCTGCTTGTAATCTGTACTCCCGCATTCGTTGCAAATAGGATGTACAATGTGAGCATTGACATTCATTTCGTGAATTTTGAAGTTGTCGAGTCTGGCATAAGTACATAGTATCTAATAGGCTGCATCATTCTTATTCGACCATCTATAGCCCTCCTTAACCATGGTCATATGGCTACGCTCCCCTGACTTGGTCAAATATATTTGGATGTTTCCATACTGGTATATGTGGTCTCCAAAATGACTTAACAAGTGTATCTTAATGAAGTTGAAATCGACATACTCATCCTATATATCTCCTACTACACCCTCGAGCTCTTGTCACTGTTTATCCGCAATGTGACATCTTTAAACCACAGTGACACTAGAAAGTCGATGTTGATTAAGTATATGACTGTTTGCACTCCATATTCTCGATGTTACTTCTCGTACCTTTCAGGCTGTCAACTTATTTTTCCGATACTCTTTAAAGACATCTTTGTAATTGTGGAAGGCTTTGAAGTACTGCTCAAGGGGTAAAACTATCTCATTGGTATTACATTTATATTGTGCTATAAGTGTGAAGTCAACAATTGATCGAATACAAGCTAGAGTCCTGATAAAGGTTTGACATTCAGAGGTACTAGGACAACATAGCATAGCAGCAAAACATGGTGAGAGAACTTTAACCAAATTCATCATTTCTTTGCTGGTCTATTGCAAAATCCTACTGTACTCTTTATCGGGTAGTGAATATCTGGGATAGGCCAGCAGTCTCTTTCAAGCAGCATTAAAAGTCTGCAGTCTCTTGTACTTCTTGAGAAATCGAATTACCCACTTTATGAGATGTGTTTCACATATTCTGATGTAGACGACATGTAGGATATCTGGTTTTGGCAAGCAGGTTTGATCAATGTTAGAAATTCCTCAAAAGATACTTGAAAGCAATCTAAACCTGAGACTAGTCAAACCTTCACCAGCTTTCCTATCCCTGTTACAATATCTGGTGAAACGTGTTTGACTTTTGGTAAAATCCCATTTAGCTGCGAAACATCCTGTATAGACTCCTCACCAATTCGGTGGAGTCTCACAAACCGCACATTGATTCTGCTGAATTCTATGCAAAGTCACATTTTCCGAATCATCTGCAATCCATGCTGCAACATATGGAAAACATTGTCGAACATTGGTATCGGCACATTCGACCTCACTTCCAGCTTGTGCAATAGCAGTTAATTGAGCGAAAATAGCCTCTATAAGCTCACAAAGAATATCATGGTTCACTTCTCATAGTTGCAAATCTTTTGACGCCACTCCAAGCATCTTGAGTAGAACAGGCGAAAGTGCTAATAAGAGGATTGCCTGCTTGGATGATTTATTTCTCATTTTTAATAAGATATTGCTGATAGTCACGTAAACTGGCCAGGCTTTTTTATATCCTGAAAAGTTTGTAAGAAACATAACATCTGAAGAACAAATTATCGGTACAAGTATTGCTCCTTCAGGTAAACTATCCTTTATATATTGTTAGTGCAAATATGCTAGGACTTTCTTACAGTCTATTCAGACCTCAGAATGTCTAATTGTGACCTACCTGAGTCTCCCACCACCAATCAGCTGTATGCATCTCTGAATACATCCTCCTAGGAGGTATTTTGCTATTCCATTCCTTTACTGGATCATAAACTATGTCCTGTGTACAGCATTTTTGACTAAGAAGGAATTTAACACAATCAATGGGATCGCAGTAAAAGAATCTCTGCGTGGACAAAGGAACCTCTGGCCGAGATCCATCCTCAAGGTCCTATTACATGTTAGTTAAATACTTTATACAAATTGATCTACTTACAAGCTTATCGAATGATACCGAGCCCTCTTTCCAACTTTTCATTCCCAAGCCCGATTCTAGCTCATCCACTGCACGAAGAAGATAGTAGACAGACTCAATTGTACTATTCTCTACCCTTAAATCCTTCTTGAAAAACCTGTTAATATGCTCTTTAGGTACATTTGCTTCAATAAACTATTGGGCAAGTTCGAAGTCAGTCTTGCTTTGAAATAGTTTCCATAGTTCATCTTTGACCTTTTCGTGCTATACCATATCACAGAGAACTCTTCCTGCAGTGTTGTGATTTGCTGCTACAGAGTATTCATCAAACTCAATAAAACCTCCTTCATTCTCAGAGAGGTCGAAACTCTCAATATCAGAATCTACTTTATCCTGATCTGATTCCAGCTCGTAATCTATCTCCAAAAGGTCAATTGAATTGAATAGTTCATTAGCTTCCAGAAATGGATTTCAGAGTTGCTGTTCATCTCTGATTGTTTGTCGTACAATCCTTTCAAGCTGTACAAAGGTTGAGTACTCTATTTCGATATGAGTTCTGTATCATGTACTTGACTTGTACCTTTTTATATAGTATGGACATTGTGACTCCTGTACTATTTTATAAAACTATCGTACTAAATCTTCTGATTAGCTTGTTAGAAGTGTATAAATGATGAACAAAAATCAACAGTCTCAACCATATCTCTCACTTGCAAATTAGGTAGAGTATACTATATCTTCAAATAACAATATAGTACCAGTGTATACTGAAGTTCTATCCAAATGTCATGTTATTCAGTAGTATTATCCTCAACTAGCTTCTCTACTCGCCTAAGTGCTTTCCTGGTTGTCTACCCCTTTATGCACTCGGGGCGCAATACAACTATTTAGCACTATTCCTAATTTGTACCTACCCCTGGACCCGTCTACCGTTGTGTCATACAATGTATCATTAAACAATCACACTCTTTCTGTATCTTATTCTCAGTAGATTCAAGACTTTAAATGGTCAAATTGAACCTATAAGATCCATATTTAAAAAGTATGTATTTTCTTATGTGAGAAATTTCACATTGCCAGTACAAAATAAGTTATGGCTATCCTTGCCGCATATCATTCATACCCCTCTAGAGCTCTTTTCCAAGTTTAGTTGACTTATACTTGCAATAGTATGTAGAGCGAGTTTGTTCAGGGTAAGAATACAAGTTTGTATGCTTGTACTTGAACAACACTGTACCTCCGTACACTTTCTTTTGTACATTCCGAACATGCCGTTAGATCTTGAATGTACGATGAATATAGTACTTCTTTCAAGAGGTTTGCTTCCCGAGTTGAAACTTGGATATTCAACAAACATCTTGAATAGTCAAGCTGTTCATTTTTCATCCAATTTAACACCACCTTCTTCACCATCTTTCTTCCTTCCGTTCTCCCTCATTACTAACCTCTTCACTACTAACGGTTTATTCATTCATCAAGGTCATTTCAGACATTTAAAGGTATGTTTTCTACCTCTAATAATTACTTAAATCATTAACAATCACTGTTAGCATCCCATTATCATATCCCATTACTTTGTCTTGCTCTTGAGCTGTTCTATTATCTGGTGGGTATCTCAAAAGGTTACAGAGTAGCTCAATTAGATCGTTTCGCAGCTCCTTTTGATCTTTGACTTCGCAGTCATAGAATATATCCTAGCTTCTTAACAGCAGATCCTTATTGGGTATTTTGAAGCAACAACAAGATAAGGCAAAGCTCTTGTCAAGTTTCTCATTACAACCGCTAATTCTTCAAGGTGTAACCAACTCTCCATCCAGTCATGCAAACACTCTCAATCAGTAAAAACACCTGACAGACCTATAATGGTACCAATAAGTTCTTGAGAAGATAGATCAATTACCTCTCCTGTGACTATACTTTTATTTTCTTACTTGCATTGCATAAGTGTTAGGCAGACACCAAACTCAAGTATATAACTGAGAGACGTAGGCGAAAAATCTTCAATTGGAGAATCTGTCGAGGAAGGCTCGTCTCGATAAAATTAGTAAGGTAAAGATTTAAAGTGTAAAACAATATTATATGGATAAGATATCTTCTCCATTGCTTGATGATGTCTGTAAAGCTCAGGAGGCACTTCGATATTTATATCCCGCGTCTGAGTGTTCGCGGACTACTTCTAACTACTATGACTCTTAAGTACCACTCTGGTTTTAATACACAAACGTCCAGAATCTTATAAGTGCAAACGCCATTTGACCCTGAAATTTATCACACCCTTTCGCAGACTCGGAATAGTATTCCTCCGTTGTGATGACTGCACTATTTGGTATACCAAACACTGGCCTCCAACTTAGATATCCGCATAGACTATTATATTATTTTAGTCTTGTTGACTATCGTTCCAGTAGTCTCTTCAGCCATGAAATGATCAGGTTCATACTGAGTCACCTAGTGCCAATCACAAGTCCGTGCCTGACATGTCAACGCCTTAAAGGGCTCCAACTTATCTAGGTCTTCCATTCTGAGCATGCTTCCCCTTGGTCCGCTGGCCTCCGTAGAGGGGTCCTATTACTAGGACCAACTAACCTACAGCTGATCTCAGAAGAGTATGGGTGGATTCGGTATACCCCTCATAGCTTCCACTACGGGGATATCCTCTTAGAGTATTTCGCCGAAAACATCCCATCACCTTCGGCCCGTAGTTTAGGATGCCTAACTTTGAAGCCTACTATCTCAATGCGCCTCCGACGGACTTCCTCCATTCTCCTTCCCAGATATCGTCAAGGGTCCCCTCTCATATAACCTGCGAACAGCATGCAGTCGGTGGGATAGCAGCAACATATATGGTGTTATGAAGTGGGCTTCATTGATGTGACATTTTAGTCATGGGACGCAACTCTCGAAATCTCGCTAATGACGTGCGAGTCCCATAAGGAGGCCGAAGGGGGGTGTTGGCTCAAGTATATTGAGGGTCTGTGCACAGTTACCCTACCGTGGGTCTGTGCACAATTACCCTACCGTGGGTCTGTGCACAGTTACCCTACCGTGGGTCTGTGCACAGTTACCCTACCGTGGGTCTGTGCACAGTTACCCTACTGTGGGTCTGTGCACAGTTACCCTACCGTGGGTCTGTGCACAGCTACCCTACCGTGGGTCAGTGCACATGTCTCGGATTTCCATATGCCTAACAATAAGTAAGTCTCTTGTATATCTTTATGGTCCCTTCCTTGGCTTTGGTCATGGTTGATCTAATTAGTCACTAGAATGTTGCAAATTCTCACTGTAGAATTTAGAACCGAGCTGAATGTGAACGGAGTGAGGGGCACTGTTGCCAGGAGGAGGTACCATGCTGTGAGGAACTTCATCTTACAGCAATGCAAGGAAAAGAAGATTACCTTAAGGAGACAGTGTGGGAATGCCTTGTAGGAAGAAGTAAGTACAGCTGCGATCTCACATTCTACTTTCAAAGGCTTCCAAGCAAAGTTTAACACCTCTTGTGATGGACCTTACCAGCTGTTCCATTACGCTCTCGACTCCCACATCGCCGATGTTCTTGAGAAAGCTGCCGAGTCGTGAAAGGCGGCTCCAATGAACTCCGACAATGAATATGAGGAGGAAGTTGTTGCTAGCCCTTCTAGCACTCAAGCAGATATCGCCATTGTTCATCCCTCGTGCTCTGTCCATGGAGAACAGCCTATCAAGACTATTTAAATCGAGACCACCAACGCACCCGCCAGAACCCCGCACTCACTGTCCTAGGTAGTTCCTATGGGTGAAATACCAAATAGGAATTAGTTGGCAATTCTGAGGTACTACACCTTACAAGAGCTTGGTGAAGCTGTTTCTTGATACCTTGAGGATAGGCAATACCCCCAATGGTTGGTAGGCATCCTTGAAGATATCCAGCCCTACAATACTACCTTCAATGCAACCTACCAAGTTGAACTGATCGATGACGATCAGATTAATGCCTGGCTTCATTTCTCCAATGCTTGACATCTGACCATGGCTTGCTTCCTTCACCGTGCCTTGGCTCCTCCTGTCAGTGGCTTTCTCAATACTCTCCCATTTGTTCCAATATGCCTATCACAAGGTGTGGGAACCGTTATTTAGATCTTGGTCAGTTTGATATTGCCGAGTTCTAAACAGAACCCAATACCGACTAGGAGTTGGAAGAAGATCTGCTGTGCTGGGCAATGTGCAAAAGGGGCTTTCCTCAGTCCCAAGCTAGATGGGAGAAAGGGATAAAGAGCAATGACCGCTGTGTAATTAGGTTTCTATCCCACTCTCGTGAGCTGATCTCCCAGGTGCAAGTAAAACAGGGTGCAGATTGTATGCCACTGTATATGAATCAAGACGAACAACCTGAGACTTTGACTCCTAGTCAGCCCCTTCCAGGTTGTGAGAAACCTCATGCTTAGTTTAAGGTATAGGATCTTGGGGACTGGCTTCGCCTCATTTGAGCTCTTGCAGGGTGTCTCTTTTTGGATTTCTCCTTTTTTTTTGTTTTCTGTGCTGGGTTTCTTCCCCTTTGTCTTTTATTTTTAAGTTTCTCTACTTTCTTTTCTGTGCTGGGTTTCTTCGCTTTGTTTCCCTTTGGCTTCTCTGTTTTTCATCTCTTTTGAGTTTTCCTTATGCTGTGATTACACTATTTCTGTCCGTTAGGACTTTGCTTCACTATATTTTTTGGGCTGGGTTCCTTCACTTTGTTTCTCTTGGATATCTCAGTTTTTCAACTCTTAGGGACTTTCCTTGTACTAAGATTACACCATTTCTATCTATTAGGACCTTGTTAGGCATAGGAAAAATCTGAGATATGTGCACAGACCCACGGTAGGGTAACTGCGCACAGACCCTCGATTTACAGGAGTGCCAACACTCCTCTCCGGCCCCCTTATGGGGCCCGCACGTTATTAGCGAGATTTCGAGAGTTGCGTCCCATAACTCAAATGTCACATCAATGAAGTCTACTTTATAATACCAGATACATCGCCACAGTCCGTCCGACCACATGCTGTTCACAGGATATATAAGAGGGGACCTTTGGCGACATCTGGGAAGTGGAACGAAGGAAGTCTGTCGAAGGTGTATTGAGATAGTAGGCTTCAAAGTTAGGCTTCCTAAACTACGGGCCGAAAGTAACGCGACGTTTTCGGCGAAATACTCTAAGAAGATATCCCAGTAGTAGAAGCTATTACGGGTATACCAAATCCACCCATACCCTTCTGAGATGAGCTGTAGGTTGGTTGGTCCTAGTAATAGGACCCATCTACGGAGGCCGGCAGACCAAGGGGAAACACGCTCAGAATAGAAGACCTAGATAAGTCGGAGTCCCTTAAGACATTGACACATTGGGCTCGGACTTGCGATTGGCACTAGGTGGCCTGGCATGAACCTGATCACTTCATGACCGAAGAGACTACTGGAATGATAGTTAACAAGACTAAAGTAATATAATAGTCTATGCGGATATCTAAGTTAGAGGCCACTTTTTAGTATAACAAATAACGCAGTCATCTTAACGGAGGAATACTATTCTGAGTGTGCGAAAGGGTGTGATAAGTTTCAAGGTCAAACGGTATTCACACTTACAAGATTCTGGACGTTTGCGTATTAAAACCAGAGTAGCACTTCGGAGGCATAGTAGTTAGAAGTAGTCCGCGAACACTCAAATGCGGGATATAAATATTGAAGTGCCTTCCGAGCTTTACAGACATCATCAAGCAATGGAGAAGAGATCTTATCAATATAATATTGTTTTATACTTTGAATCTTTACCTTACCTATATTATCGAGACGAGCCTTCCTCAACAGATTCTCCAATCGAAGATTTTGTCCTACATCCCTCATGTTATATACTTGAGTTTGGCGTCCGCCTAACAGACCTTGCTTCGCTATACTTACTCCTAGTGATATTTCACTTGTTAACTATATTCTTTGTTGGTTATATAGACATAGACAGGTATTATAGGCTGTGAAATATACTTACTCTTTAGCTAATATCAGCATTCTTCTCATGGGATGCTTCTGAATGGAATTTCTCTCAAGTGGTTACGGCGGTATTATTAATTAGGTATTGGGTCCTAACAAGATGGGTAGAGAGCCCTGTCCTGGAATAGTGCATATCAAATTACTGCGTGGTCTCATTATGCCCAGAGAATGTCTCTTTTGAGACATTAACAGACAAAACAGCTTAGCATCTCGGTGTAACCGCCTCTCGGGAGATGCGGTAATCGTAGGGTTAACGGGCTTTGTTCTGTACCAAGGTGGTAACTAGCGAATCAAAGTCCGGAGGCTTTAGCCAAGGTTGTTGAATAGACTTCTTACTGTATCGCAACTACTGAAGTCTCCGAGATGTTTGGTAGGTTTTAAACTAAAGATTTTTGAAGCGAACTGAAGAAGTAACTGTTCAACCAAGTATATTGAAAACTCTGTCTGCCGAAGTCTACTCCTTCTAACGGAAAGAGTAGCAGTTCTTAAATACACTTCCTAGGCTACCGAGAGCCTTGTTCTCATAACATAATAGACTCCAAAACGGTAGCCTTGAAACCAAACATAAAACATATAGAGTATCAAACCGATACTCGAAACCAAACATAAAACATATAGAGTATCAAACCGATACTCGAAACCAAACATAAAACATATAGAGTATCAAACCGATACTCGAAACCAAACATAAAACATATAGAGTATCAAACCGATACTCGAAACCAAACATAAAACATATAGAGTATCAAACCGATACTCGAAACCAAACATAAAACATATAGAGTATCAAACCGATACTCGAAACCAAACATAAAACATATAGAGTATCAAACCGATACTCGAAACCAAACATAAAACATATAGAGTATCAAACCGATACTCGAAACCAAACATAAAACATATAGAGTATCAAACCGATACTCGAAACCAAACATAAAACATATAGAGTATCAAACCGATACTCGAAACCAAACATAAAACATATAGAGTATCAAACCGATACTCGAAACCAAACATAAAACATATAGAGTATCAAACCGATACTCGAAACCAAACATAAAACATATAGAGTATCAAACCGATACTCGAAACCAAACATAAAACATATAGAGTATCAAACCGATACTCGAAACCAAACATAAAACATATAGAGTATCAAACCGATACTCGAAACCAAACATAAAACATATAGAGTATCAAACCGATACTCGAAACCAAACATAAAACATATAGAGTATCAAACCGATACTCGAAACCAAACATAAAACATATAGAGTATCAAACCGATACTCGAAACCAAACATAAAACATATAGAGTATCAAACCGATACTCGAAACCAAACATAAAACATATAGAGTATCAAACCGATACTCGAAACCAAACATAAAACATATAGAGTATCAAACCGATACTCGAAACCAAACATAAAACATATAGAGTATCAAACCGATACTCGAAACCAAACATAAAACATATAGAGTATCAAACCGATACTCGAAACCAAACATAAAACATATAGAGTATCAAACCGATACTCGAAACCAAACATAAAACATATAGAGTATCAAACCGATACTCGAAACCAAACATAAAACATATAGAGTATCAAACCGATACTCGAAACCAAACATAAAACATATAGAGTATCAAACCGATACTCGAAACCAAACATAAAACATATAGAGTATCAAACCGATACTCGAAACCAAACATAAAACATATAGAGTATCAAACCGATACTCGAAACCAAACATAAAACATATAGAGTATCAAACCGATACTCGAAACCAAACATAAAACATATAGAGTATCAAACCGATACTCGAAACCAAACATAAAACATATAGAGTATCAAACCGATACTCGAAACCAAACATAAAACATATAGAGTATCAAACCGATACTCGAAACCAAACATAAAACATATAGAGTATCAAACCGATACTCGAAACCAAACATAAAACATATAGAGTATCAAACCGATACTCGAAACCAAACATAAAACATATAGAGTATCAAACCGATACTCGAAACCAAACATAAAACATATAGAGTATCAAACCGATACTCGAAACCAAACATAAAACATATAGAGTATCAAACCGATACTCGAAACCAAACATAAAACATATAGAGTATCAAACCGATACTCGAAACCAAACATAAAACATATAGAGTATCAAACCGATACTCGAAACCAAACATAAAACATATAGAGTATCAAACCGATACTCGAAACCAAACATAAAACATATAGAGTATCAAACCGATACTCGAAACCAAACATAAAACATATAGAGTATCAAACCGATACTCGAAACCAAACATAAAACATATAGAGTATCAAACCGATACTCGAAACCAAACATAAAACATATAGAGTATCAAACCGATACTCGAAACCAAACATAAAACATATAGAGTATCAAACCGATACTCGAAACCAAACATAAAACATATAGAGTATCAAACCGATACTCGAAACCAAACATAAAACATATAGAGTATCAAACCGATACTCGAAACCAAACATAAAACATATAGAGTATCAAACCGATACTCGAAACCAAACATAAAACATATAGAGTATCAAACCGATACTCGAAACCAAACATAAAACATATAGAGTATCAAACCGATACTCGAAACCAAACATAAAACATATAGAGTATCAAACCGATACTCGAAACCAAACATAAAACATATAGAGTATCAAACCGATACTCGAAACCAAACATAAAACATATAGAGTATCAAACCGATACTCGAAACCAAACATAAAACATATAGAGTATCAAACCGATACTCGAAACCAAACATAAAACATATAGAGTATCAAACCGATACTCGAAACCAAACATAAAACATATAGAGTATCAAACCGATACTCGAAACCAAACATAAAACATATAGAGTATCAAACCGATACTCGAAACCAAACATAAAACATATAGAGTATCAAACCGATACTCGAAACCAAACATAAAACATATAGAGTATCAAACCGATACTCGAAACCAAACATAAAACATATAGAGTATCAAACCGATACTCGAAACCAAACATAAAACATATAGAGTATCAAACCGATACTCGAAACCAAACATAAAACATATAGAGTATCAAACCGATACTCGAAACCAAACATAAAACATATAGAGTATCAAACCGATACTCGAAACCAAACATAAAACATATAGAGTATCAAACCGATACTCGAAACCAAACATAAAACATATAGAGTATCAAACCGATACTCGAAACCAAACATAAAACATATAGAGTATCAAACCGATACTCGAAACCAAACATAAAACATATAGAGTATCAAACCGATACTCGAAACCAAACATAAAACATATAGAGTATCAAACCGATACTCGAAACCAAACATAAAACATATAGAGTATCAAACCGATACTCGAAACCAAACATAAAACATATAGAGTATCAAACCGATACTCGAAACCAAACATAAAACATATAGAGTATCAAACCGATACTCGAAACCAAACATAAAACATATAGAGTATCAAACCGATACTCGAAACCAAACATAAAACATATAGAGTATCAAACCGATACTCGAAACCAAACATAAAACATATAGAGTATCAAACCGATACTCGAAACCAAACATAAAACATATAGAGTATCAAACCCTATACTATCAGGCTAGAGGCACACCTCGTTTCCTGAAACATATTCAAAACTCAAACAATATCAACTGATATATGAAAATCCTAAACCAGTAACCAGTACCGGTTACACTCGGAGTGTGAAATCATGATGTACACAGACCATGAAGGTAAGCCAAGACCTGATTAGCTCTTAAGTGTAAAAGAATAGGTTTATTCATCACAAATAGGACACCCGAGGTACAGATTTCATATAGAGTCCACTAGAACTTTGCACATTCTGTTCTAATTTTTCCCTTTGCCCCTGTTCCAAATCGAAACTTTCACCAATGCGTGAGAACACGAACAGAGGTGTGTTTTGGACTCCTGCGGATATATATTAACTACTAAGTACTAAATACAAGATCACACACAGTAATATCAACGGTCCTCCAGGCTTCAGCATCCTCTCAAAGGTCTTCAACTTTGACAATTAATATTGATGCTCTACCAATGAGAGCTCAGGTTCAAGTAGATTCGTTTGTTGACTACGATATCACGGATAATGACGAGGACAGCGATGATGCACTACAACATCACCACAGACTCTCAACGCATCCTGCTGAGGTCCTTTTACAACAACAAGAATGGTCATGAGCAGGCAGAGATTTGTAAGCTATAATTGATAATCTTAGGTACAATCTGCTGATAATAAAGCTTACTGAGAAGTTACCATCACCAGCTCTTAATAGACTTACTCCTGCATTCTCATCCCAGAGCCAGGATGCACAATGGCATTCTGGCAATTTAAGAGTCAACTCATCAAACTTTTCTCTCTCAGTTATAGCCTCAAGAGCCATACAACAGGTCAGTTCTAGAGGTCAACCGGTCATCGAAGACCATACTACCTTTGATATTGTCAACCTGGTAACCACACTATTTGATTGTTCGAACTTTATGTGAGAGAGGGAAGGGTAGTTTTCGAAAATACAGCAAATATGGTACAGTATCATACCTGGTTCATGAATCCTTTTGTCAAGCTTTTTCAAAATGATTCGCTATTGGAGGGTTACTGGGTGAAAGCAGCTACTAAGCTTGGATGAGCCAGTCTGGGCATGCAGAAGCATGCTGTAATGTTTGTAAGTACAATTCCACCATCAAACATTCTAAGAGAGCCTCCCCAAATGATAATAGAACTGTGTAGTTGAAAGCAAGGCAGTCTAGTACTAGGTCGCATCTTGTTTCAGAAACTAGGAACTTTGTACAGGACTACTAAACCTTTCAGCATAAATTATCGACAGATATTCGAGCAAAGATGAGCTATTTGCTAGAAAACGATCACTTTACCTGCCATCCAAGTAAGTAAGAGGTGAGTTCAAGCTAATTATGTCCTATATGGGACAAGGAAAGGCTAATGAATGTAGGAATCTGGCTTCTGGTTTGCTGCACCAGAGATAGCAAAACTACTGAACCACAAGTGGTTCCGTGATAGAAAAATGCGAGGTAGAAAGGACAAATCATTTCTGGGTCATATCAATAATGTCCGGATATGTCTAACAATGGCTTGTATCTATCATACGTTGAAAGCATGGGCCACAGGAATCTTTATTCAACTTGCCGATTTCTTGGTCTTAACTGCCCAGAGTAAGTTCAGATTTCTTCCAAGTGAGGATGAGATGGTGTAAAGCTCTTGGTACTTTATTGATACTTAGATCAGATGTTTACTTGCACCAACAGGCAACCTAGTAGCACTTACCTCCTCAGGTTCAAAAGAAATTCATTGAAGACATGAAGAAACAGATAAAGCACCTGCTATATGAAAATGGGGTTATTCAGGATCATGAATCTCGTACCCCTTTAGAGGACCCAGAGGCTGAGGGCTATCTTGAATTAGAGGTTTCTGGTGATGAAGAAAGCGAGAGTGAGGACAATTCAGACCTGGAGGCTGGGGTGGAGGTTAATAGACTTGTTGAAGGTCCCAATCAAAACTATTGAGAATACTTTGAGAGTAAGATAGTTGTAACTACTGAATAACTATTATTAGAATAAAATGTTATATAAATAGTGGCAGCATAAAGGTAGCAAAATCCAGGAAGAATGAAATGGGATATGCAAGATACTGTAGGCCACGTGTAGAAAGCAATCTGAGGAACCCAAGTACAAGAAACAAGCGAGACATCATGACGGTCAATGAATCTTGTAACAAAGAGGGATATTCTTGACTGATTAGTAGGGCAAATGTGACCATGAGAAAAGGATCATACCATCAAATGGCAAGGAGCAATGGAAGCTGCATGATACCCAATTGAACAAGCATCTCAAGAACTCGTAGGTTACTCAAACCATACAACAGGATATTACTGTGGAGAGGCAATAGGAAGGAAAAGAGGTATCAGCAGTAACAAAGTTTATACAGAAGGCGTCACAATAGAGACGTGAAAAATAGAACATTAGATATTGTCACAAATGTGGCTTAGCTAGGAAAGGTTTTCACATGACTCATAGTTATGAGTCATAGGTATGTTATGTTTCGCACATGACCTCATTAGAGGTCATGGGTTTCGCACATATGACCACTTTGGTCATATGATATGGTTATGATGATATGTTATGTTTCGCACATGACCTCATTTAGAGGTCATGGGTTTTTTGCGCATGTGACCACTTTGGTCATATGACTAGTTTATGATGTTTTAGGTATGACTCACAGTTGTGAGTCATACGTGACGCGTGACTTAAAGGATGAGTCACAAGGGCGTGAAGGGCAACTATATAAGGAGGACACTAGGTCCGAGTAGATAGGGCATCCTCCGTCTCCTCTACACACCCGGCGATTGAAATCAACCCTCCGGGCTTGATCTTCACGAACCACCATCCACCCCCCCCTCTCCTCCCACGATGGCTTCGGCCTAGGAGTGACGGACATCCCCCCCCTCACTGCCCTTCTTCGCTTTTATCACGCGTCGGGCTTTCCTTCCTTTGAGTTCCGGTACTGCTTTCTGCTGCCCGTTCTCGTGTCTCTCCTCGCTTAGCGAGGCCCCTCCACACGGTCGGTGACCGCTCGCTTCCCATGCTTCAGACGGCTGGGAGCACGGTTTGCGGTACGCGAGAGCTTTCCAACAGGCCCCCGGGTCGATCTCGCTTCTCCTCACGGTCGGCTTAAGCGGTGGTATCCCATCCACTAAGTGAC